>MKYW01000088.1:179316-224478 GCA_015776835.1 Aphidius ervi
ATAAAAATTTATATTTTTAGTTTATTGATTTGTTAAAAAAAAAAAAGAATGCCCCCTATACTTTGAATAAATTAATAAATAAAAACTACATAATAAACTAAATGCAAATTGAGTATTAAAAATGAAAAAAAAAAAATTTATATTTATTTTTTAAACATTGTGATTGCACTGAAGTTTTTACGAGTTTTACTATTTTTTTTTTTTTCTTTTTTGTAAATTATTAGATTGTAAAACATGATTCTAAGAAATGAGTATGAAATAAGTCATAATTAAAACTGATAAAATCTACAATAAAATGTTGTTGATAATTAGATAGTATATAAAGAAAGGGCAACACAAAAAAACTGCCACATAGATTGTCTGGTTTCAGCTGCAGATGGTCAAAAAACACCTGCCTTAATTATCACATATATACATGTAACAGTGGATTTAAACCACGTGCAAAAAAAAAAACTTAAAATCCCTGTTTTATTTTCTTCATTATATTTATTCTGTATTTCCATTTGAAATGAGATAGTTGATGCAAAAAAATTACCGCTGAGAAAGTTCCAAAATACTTTCCTAATTGACTGATTTAAAATCATTTTTTTTTTAATGATCGGATTTTTTTTTGTGATTAGAAATGGCTGAAACATTGGTTCGACGAAATCGTTATAAATCGAAATCTATGAAATGAAATTTTGATTCGAAAATATACATTTTTAAGATTTGTTTTTCATATTTTTATTAATTTAAATGATTTTTTATTAAAAATACAGTTTCTTTTACGAAATATTTTGAAAATTTAACGGAAAAATCGGAAGGTTTTTCGGTAGGGATAGTTTGAACACAATTATTCTTCGTTATAAAGTTGATGAAACTTTCAAATAAGGGTTTTGAAATAGCTATAGCTTCATTTTCAATATATAAAAATAAATAAACTAGTAAATTTTTTTGTGTATATTATAAATTTGTTTAAAACAAATCAAACTTATTATGACAATAGTACCTTTAACAAAGTATAAACAATAGAATGACATAAATCACATGAAAATAATTAAGTTTTAAAATTACTAAAAGCATTATTTATTAAGTGAAAAAAATTTATCAATAGTTTGTTTTGTGTCGGCAAAGTATCATCTTCAATTCTAATATAATAAATTAAATATCTTTGTGAATCCAAACTTTTAATAAATATAAAAAAAAACAAATGCAATTTGTCAGTAAAAAAATGATTAAATCGATATTAATAATAAATATAAAATTGATAAAATAATAACAGATTGTTTTATTTTTTAAATTTCAGATTTGAAAAGACAACAAAGTATATAACCCAAGATCCAGTAATGCCTCTTCACTCATATATATTTAATAAATAAGCTAAAAAAAAATATTACGTATAAATACAGGGTAATCATCTTATAATAAAAATTTAATTAAATAAAACTGTATATGTGATTTGAGCGATCACTTTTTTCCATAAAATAAAATAATAAAAAAAAGAAAAAAATATAATAAGGGAAAGAAAGGAGGGCCTGACGAGCCCCATGTTGTGAGTGTCACAAAATCTGCCGCAGGCAGTGAAAAAGTGGATCTGCTGGTATGGAGTATGACGGTGGTGGTGGCGGCGGTGGAGGCGGTGGAAGTAGCACTAGTGGAGCCCGAGAAGAATTTCAAGATTCACCACCAGGTCCACACGTTATCCCTGGTAACCCTCAATCAATTGAGGCATACAGAGCATGGTGTAGACATGAGCAGTTGATGATGATAGAGCTTGCAGAACAAGAAATGTGTAAGTATTATATGCAAATTGTTGTTTTTTTTTTTTTTTCATTTTTGCTTACTATTATTCTTGGATTTATATTTTTAAACTTTATTCTACTTCAATCTACTTCTCTAAAATTTTATAGCTTCAAATATATCCTATCTTTCCCAATAATTCAAAAATTTGGTAGCATAAAAATTTAGATAGGGATTTATTGAAAAAATCGATAATACTGTAGATCAAAAAATATATTTTGAAGTTTTTAATAATTCTGGATACTCGGTAGTTTAGATTATAGATAAATATTTATATTTTAACTTAAAATGTAGGTGGTCGAGGTCGGGGAAGTGTTCAACAACCTACAGCGAGTACACGCGTTATCCCAAGCACTGATGCAGTTGATGCAGCATGGCTTAAACGTGAACAGCTGTTTATGTCACAGTTGTCAAAAGAATCACAACAATGTAAGTATTTTAGGCAAATTGTTTTTTAAAATTATATATCTCAACGTAGCTTTTTTTATTTCCATTTTATATAATCGTTGATAATACAGCTGAAAATTTGCAGAAAGTACATGAAATTATTTACAATTTTACTTGCAAAATAGCTGGAGTGTTGTCATTTTAATTTGATTGATTTTTAATTTATATTTATTATCCCACTCATTATGATGGTATCTTTTTAAAATTGAAATTACTCGACATATGATCTTGCTGGAAAATATTTTGTATATACAATTACTTGGGGTGTATCTTGATTGACTTGAGATATCATCAACAAATGAAATTCACCCTTATGTAAATCTCACTTTATACGTACCACATAATGTCAAAAATTTTACGCAATATTTTTATTATTAGTCTATATATCTTTAATAATAATTCATTTATTTTTCTATTTTTTTTTGTTAGTGTTAACCATCATCTATACCATTTTTTTTGAATTTTTCCTTTATTTTTTTTTTTTGCTCTTTTTATCAATGCTAGCGCTGTTAAACTCTTTAACTTCAAAATATCTTTATTTTTTCTCGTTTCTCTCTTTAATTTCCTTTTGCTAATTAGAAAAAAAAATACATTATTTATTAATAATACATGTGTTTATTAATCATTCACTATTTTTTAATACTTGAAAATTAAAAAAAAAAAAACTTTTTAATAAACTTAGTATTCTCATAAATTCAAAAATTAATTAAATATTTTTTTTTTGTAATCTTTGATCTTATCAAAATGACATTTTACATAAAAAATAAAAAATTAAATTTAATAATTTATCAAGATTTTCAAGTATTTTCCAAGTGTAGATGAATAAAATGACAAAAAAAAAAAAAAAAAAAAACTGTAGATTTCTTTCTTGAACGTTTGTTTCTTCAAATGGTTAAAAGTGTATGAGAATAAGATGAAAAATAATAATAATAATAGTAGTTTAGAGGGTGGTTTGGCTCATGGTTCACAGAGGCAGGCATATCAGGCCATAGTGAGTTAGTTGGTCTCGGCGGTGGTTGCTCCACCCCATGCGACACGATCAATACACTCACCCCTTTGCCCAAAAGCTATCCCTCTTTTCTCTTTTTCCCATCACCATCACCACCACTACCACTCTTCACTTTTTCCTCATCATTATTTCGTCTCAGTCTCACATACGGTTTGTTTCTATTCCTTCTCGTTGATCACCCACCACCCATTTACCACTTACTAGCTCACTCACTCATTCGAATTCAACTTTACCATACTCAACTCTCTGTCTGATGCTGGCAGGCGCACAATTTTCTCTTTCTCTTCCTCTCTTTATTTTATTCTGTCTCACTATAGGTATATATATCTCGTTCAACAGTCCACCAGAAGGATGTTCGAGGTGCGCTTCATGGTTAACAGCAGCAGCCAGCACCAGTAGCACCACCAACGAAGCTGTTTGCTTGTTCATACCAAAATGGTCTTTCTGTTGCTATGCCAGCACCTCGCCCTCTCTTTTCTCTATACTCGTACATCTATCTACTAAATACTTTTCTTTTTTTTTTTTCTTCATCTTTTGTCATATTCTATTTACTTATGATATACATCTACTAATGCTCTTTTTATAACTCAAAATAATATTGATATTAAAAAAAAAAAAAAAAAAAATCTTTTCACAAATCAATGTCAATCATTTTACAGATAAAAATCATATCAATTCTTGTAAAATTTTGTTGATTTATCATCAACACGTGTCGTGGTTAATTTAATAAATAAATAAACAAAAAAATTAACTCACTTGATTGACTGTGCATGTGCAAAATGTGCTTTTTAATAACACCTTTGTATATTATAATGATAAAAGATTTTTCAAGGTATAAATTCATTTAAGCTTGATCCTTTTTTTTTTTTTCCTTAATAAAAAAATACTGTTTATATTTTGATAATTTAATTTTCGACAAGATTAAAATTGTAAATCATCAATTTTATAATCAGCTGATATTATCAATGATATATTTTTCTAGCAAATTGATAAAATTATTTTCTTTTTCGTTTTTTATATATTAGCTATAATCGAGCTTTCTTAGTGTATTTTTTTTTTTTTCCAATTTATCATTGAAATATAAAAAATATGTTAATGAATATAATAAAAATATTTATGATGTTATCAATTTGTATTATATTGATGTAAATTGTGAATAAAAGAGCGAATTATTTTGGCTGGGAGTTGTGAATAGCTAGCATAGCAACAACCGTTGTTCGTTTGGGAGTCTCGTCAACTCCGCACGCGCGAAAAAGAGAAATATATATAAAGTGAGAGTGAAATGATGAAAAGAGAGTAAAGAAAATAAAGATGTAACAAAAAAAAAAAAAAATCTGTACAATTAAAAATACAACTGCAAAAAAAACTGTATGAATGATCAACTATTTTTTATGATTAACCACAATACTTATCAATTTTTCTAATGACTATTTATCATCAAAAAAAATTCATCCCTAAAATTTTCTACCTGCAAACATGTTTGTCTTATCTAAAAACCTCATTTATATATTTTATTCCGACTTTCTCATTATTTTTTTTGTATATCAAATTAACTTTTATAACAAAATTAATGAGAAAGCTATTTTTTTTAAATTTAATTTTATCTATTAAAAACTAAACATATTGCCGATGACATAGAAAATATATTCGCGTCATCAGCATATTGTAAATATTAAAAATAATATATTGATAACAATTGAAAAAATAAAAAGTATAATAAAAGTATTCACTCAAAGCGTAAATATTAAATGAGAACGTTTTAGTGAAACTTTATTTTAAGATTGTTTTGTACTTTTTAATTTTCTTTTACCCTCTTATCTCACTAGCACAGACTTTATGTTATAACAGTGCTTAATATAAAAGTATCGCACAATTTTTCGCACCTCTTTTTTATTCTTTTCATTGATAGTAGTTAGTAAAAACAATTAACTCAAAATGTTGTTACTGTTTTGTTCTATAGAATTTGATACAAAGCTCAACAGAATATATACAAACAATGCAAATATTTTTCTTCTTTTTTCTTGATGCAAAAAGTTTAACTAAAGCTTTGGTTAACTTGTTAATTTATTTATATAATAATAATAATTTTGTTGATGATCAATTTCGATTTCATATGAGTGTATTAAATAAATTGTGTATTTTTCAGTGAGTGGCAGATCAGGAAGTGGTGGTGGACCACTTTATGGAAGATTGGTGTCTGAAGAACCACCGCTACCAGTATGTGGATCTGGAAGTGGTACAACGAGTAGTCTACCGTTGGAAAAACCAGCAGATATTCATGCGATGCAAGCAAGAATACCTCATAGATTTCGAGATCCAGCAACAGCCCCACTCAGAAAACTTAGTGTAGATCTTATTAAAACTTACAAACACATTAACGAGGTAAGCATATTTTTCAATTCAAACAAGACTACAATTTTTACAGTGACAAAATTCAGTCATAAAAATTTTATTGTCACGCAAATTTTAGAGATTCTCCAATTAATAATAAAACAAGTCATGAAAAAATTAAAATAGCCAATGATATTAGGATTTAATTAATCATATTAAAATAAAAAAAATAGATATGACAAATTTGTGATTGAGAGATGCACGTTATTCAGATAGATACATATTGTTGAGAGCTCAATAAGGTACTGATACATTCCATCAATGTGCTTGGTATGACTATCAAGTGCTTGAAATGTTTAGAAATCTTGTAAATTTTGAATGATAATTCTTACTATTTAGGCCAAGTAAAGTGTGCATTCCATAATCGCACGCGGTTCATACAAATCACATGTTTCTATACAAATTAATCTTCAATAACTAAATTTAAAATTATGTGCTTTTATTGAGATTAATAATTTATTAGCTATTTTTATTATTATTTTAAATATTATTATTTAAATAAACAAATAAATATTTCCTTGGTGTAAATATTTTTCAATAATTATAAAATAAATTTGTCGAAATATATTTTTACCAGAGGGTTGAAAATTGGTACATTGACTTATTCATTTGACAGTATTTACTTAGGTATGAATGCTACAATGTCGATATCAATACAACAAAACAGTTCAACCAGCTGAAACATCTATAGTATTTTGAATAAACAATCCTTCGTGCTCAATGTCAGTAATTCCCTTGGTTTGATAGAAAAATACAAAATTATTATTTCAACTGTTACAAGATTTTATCAAGCATAAAAAAAAAACCAGCAATAAAATAGTCAACACTTGTATCTTTTTTTTTTAATTAAATCAATATCTTTTTATTAAAAACTATAATATTTTCTCTCAACAATACCAAAAACCCCCCCTAATAAAGCATCGAAAAAATATCTAGAAAAAAAAAAAAAGAGAAAAGGTCATCGACCCTTCTTGTATTTAACTGCTTTTCATTCATGATTTTTGTTGGATGCGCTTTCATAAATTTTTTTCCTTTTTTAAAATCGATTCCCTTCTTACATTTTTTTTTTCATTCCCTTTAGTTGCATTCACCAATCCACTCAGTTGCTTTTGCCATCGTCCACCCATATTTTCTATTAACTATTGTTATTATTTTTTGTTTGTTTAATTCAAAAATTGTAATATTTCAACATCTGGCTAGAGGATATAAAGTAACTGTGGGTTAATTTATTTTACAAATAGTTATTTACTACAAAATTCTAGAAAATATTATATTATGTTTTCTTTTTAATTTCCAAGTTTAATTATATTTATTTATGGAAAATTACATCTGTGTAATAATATGGACCAAGCATAGTTACTAAAAACTTTTAATAACTAAATGAAAATTGATATTTTAATGCAAAGTTAAAGAAAACAACATGTGTTTTAAAATAAAATAAATGTAGAAATTTTATTTTCATATCAAGAGATTCAATTTTATATCAAGAGCAAAGCAAATAATTAAATAAAAAAAAAAAGAACAAAACAAAATCATAAGTTTGTCATCAACTACAGATTAAGTACTGAGTATGTAGTATTTTTTTTTTTTTATTCAACACACAAAAGCAAAGAAAAAGAAAAAAACAATCAGATTTTAGTTTAAAAAAAATATAATAATTATGCAATGATAATATTCATTAAAAATACATTGTTAATTTTATTATTTCATGACTTGTTAATGATATTATTTCACCAGACATATTTATCAAAAAATGAAATAAAAAAAATGTTTCAACATTTATGATATTCATTTATTATATTTTTAGGTATACTATGCCAAGAAAAAAAGAAGAGCGCAACAAATGCAAGGTGAAGATAGCTCTCATAAAAAAGAAAGAAAACTTTATAATGATGGCTGGGATGATGACAACCACGATTATATAATTAAAAATGGTGAAAAATTTTTAGATCGATATGAGATTGATTCTCTAATAGGTATGATTAATTAAATTAAATTATTATATCTAATAAATAAACAACTAAATAAATGAAATACAAATTTGTTTATTAAATTTTAGGTAAAGGCAGTTTTGGTCAAGTAGTAAAAGCATTTGATCTTGAGGAACAAACACTAGTGGCAATAAAAATCATTAAAAATAAAAAACCTTTTCTTAATCAAGCGCAAATTGAAGTTAGGTTATTAGAAATGATGAATAGAGCTGATACCGATAACAAGTATTATATAGGTATGTAATAACGAAATGAAAATTAAAAAATTTATATTTATAAATTAATAATAAAATATTATATTTAATATTACAGTTAAACTAAAAAGGCATTTTATGTGGAGAAATCATTTATGTCTGGTATTTGAACTACTGTCTTACAATCTTTATGACCTACTTAGAAATACAAATTTTCGAGGGGTATCATTAAACCTCACGAGGAAGTTTGCACAACAATTGTGTACTGCCTTATTATTCCTATCAACACCGGAATTGAACATCATTCACTGTGATTTAAAACCTGAAAATATATTATTGTGCAATCCAAAAAGAAGTGCGATAAAAATTGTTGATTTTGGTAGTTCTTGTCAACTTGGACAGAGGGTAATTAAAAATATTATTAAACAATTCAATAATACATCTATTCAGCTATTTAATTTCATTATTTTTTGTTGTTAATTTACAGATATATCAATACATTCAATCTAGGTTTTATCGTTCACCTGAAGTTTTACTTGGTATACCTTATGATTTAGCGATAGACATGTGGAGTCTTGGATGTATTTTAGTTGAAATGCATACGGGTGAACCATTGTTTAGTGGTGCTAATGAGGTAATTAAAAATTAATTTAAATAATCATTTATATTTTTATTCTATTTATATGGAAAATTTTCATTATATTATTAAAAGGCTGAAAATTTTCTAATCATTTTATGATATTCATTGAATAAATAAATTGAAATAATTATTTTTATAAATAGTAATGAATAATTAATAATGTTTTTTCAATTAACAGGTTGATCAAATGAATAAAATTGTTGAAGTATTGGGTTTGCCACCAAAACATATACTAGACCAAGCGCATAAAGCAAGAAAATATTTTGATAAAGTACCAACTGATGGTTCATATGTATTAAAAAAATCAAAAGATGGTAAAAAATATAGACTACCTGGTACAAGACGATTACAAGAAATTTTAGGTGTTGAAACTGGTGGTCCTGGTGGAAGAAGAAGTACTGAGCCAGGTCATTCAATATCTGATTATCTTAAATTTAAAGATCTTATACTTAGAATGCTTGATTTTGATCCAAAAACAAGAGTTACGCCGTACTATGCATTACAGCATAATTTTTTTAAAAGAACCGCTGATGAAGGGACCAACACAAATATAGCAGCTGCCAATAGTGCAAATACAAGTCCGGCAGTAGTTTCAATGAGTCAAGACAGTGGTAAGATTTGATATTAATCAAATAACCTTTTGTACAATAAGAAAATAATTAATAAAACAACAGAAAAAAACATATAATAATAAATTAATTAAATAAAATAAACAAAGAAAAATAATAATATATACCTATTTTTTTTTTTTTTAAAAAAAAAGCCAAATATTAAAATTTACGATTAGATTTAAATTAAGGATAACTATTATAATATTTAAAAAGTTAAATTTTTTTTTTTATAATCAGTATTAAGGAAATAATTTAAATTTATGTACGACGATAATATTTATAATATAGATGCGTCTATATTTTTTTTATTATTTAAAACATTCAATGCCCTAAAATTATTTTTATTTATTTTTTTTTGTTTATATCTAATTTGTTTTGTTTTGTAATTTTTTTTAAAATTAATTTTGCTTGCTTTTATTTATTATCACGCATAGTATTTAGTAATAATAATATTTTTTTTTTATAATTAAAAATACATATATAAGAGAATTTCGGTTTTATTTGAATAATAAAAAGTTTTTTGTTTTTTTCCTCGTCAAATTTTATGATTAACGCGTTTGTAAATAAAGATAAACATAAATAATAATTTTATTTATTCATATGAATATATTAAAATGTTGTTAAACGAAAGATCCTATGAATTTTAGGATCAGCCTCGACAGATGATCGATGACAGAGTGTAGCCAGTCAGAACACAGCGTGTTTCATTACCCGAATTTTAGGAGTTTTGATTTGTGCAGAAAGTAAGAAATTATTTTTTTTTTTCGTCATTCAATTTAGTTTAATTTAACTTCTTTTTATTTCTTCAATCTATTATTTTCATTTTTTTTTTTTTTAACTTAAATAATGTCAATAAAATATAGATTAATAATTTTTGTTTTTTATCAACACGTATGAAAAAGTTTAGACGACCCGAAAAAAAATAGTATCAGGTTTAGAAAATATACGCATTTAATATTCAAAATAATTTTTAAAAAAGAAAAAAGTATTAGAAAAAATATTAGAATTTATATTCAACTTGATTGCCGAATATTAGTAAACAGGATCGCAAAAATCAGGGTTACATTTAACAGACTATAAAACTATTCTATTAATAATTATAAATAAATAAAATACTCAATAATTTTATACCATATTATTATTATTTTTTATTATTATTCATTTTATTAATATATATTTTTTTTAATTAAGCTTTACTTATGATTTTATTAAAAAACATAAATTAAAATTTTCAAATATCTCAAAGGAAAAAAAAAATTACCAAATGACATTAAATTAATTTTAAATATGTCAAATTTTTTTTTTTGTATAAGCAAAAATAATGTAGAATTATTTTATAAGAAACAATGTTTTTTTTTCAGCATTAATATATATGTATATATATATTTTTTAAATAAGAAAAAAAAACAAAAATTAGGAATATGAAAATAAGATAATTTAAAATATTAAAATAAATGATAAAAAAAACTATATTATGCGAAAATAAAAATAAATTAAAGTGTTAATAATATTGATTATTAAAAAAAAAAAAAAAACAAAAAAACTAAAACAATGACTTATTGTTGCCCGTAGATATGATGGGGGGACAGTACGTGGCTCGATGACTGTCGTATCCGCGGGGCGGTGACAACCTGTCCTAGGCCCCCAACCCTAATCTTACTTACTAACATAAGTAAGTTCTCATAAAAAAAAAAAATAAACAAATATCCTACTAAAAATAAAATCAAATTTATTTATTAAATTATAATTAAAATAATAATAAATAAATAAATATAAAACTTGATTTTTAAAAAAGTCAATTATTTAAAATGTTCAAAGACACATTCAAGTATTACAAAAAAATTTATATTAAAAAACAATTGTTAATATTCTTCTTTTATAATAACATTTGAAAAAAATTTTATAATTTTTTAAATTGATAAATTAGCAAGTTGTAATTTAATATTCATCTATCAACTTGTAAATTTGATTTCTATTTTTTTTTTCAACTTGTATTTGAAAAAGTATCGACCTTCGAAATATTAAATCTAACAGGATATCTGCCCCTTAACTGTCATATTTCTAGATTTTTTAAAATGATATTTACACAATACTTGAATGTCGTCCAACAACTTTAAATCAACTTTTTTAAATTCAAGTATTAATGTCCCGTGGCCTCGGTTTGTAATGTGCGAAGCCTGCTTGAAATTTTAAAAAACAAAATAAATAATAATAATTATGTATATATATAATTTCAAAGAGCCAATGGATTCATATAATTTGCCCATGACTCTGAAATTTATTTATGTTTTAATAAAATGATTTGATTTAATTTATCAACGCTCAATATATTTTATTTTTTACAAAACAATTTTTTTTTAAATTTAAAATTGACACTTGTAAATATAAATAATATAATTAAGTTAATAAAATATTTCAAAAATTAAATAACAATAATTGAGCTTTGTTGAAATATGTCAATTCAATTATAACAGTTTTTTTTTTTCTCAACTAAAATTTATACTCTTGGATATGTCAACTCCATTCTAATAATTAAAAAGAATTTTTTAATTATTTTTTTTTAATTATACAATCATTTCTAATTGGTATGGAGAATGTATTTTATATTTTTTATATGGAATGATGTAATGCATTGTGTTATTGAATTTTATTTTTAATTTATTGCTTTTGTATTTTTTACTATTCTATCTTTCAAAAAAAATCGTTTAAAAAATATAGCATGTTACTTAAAAATTTGGGATATTCAATTTTAAAAAACCGTCTTTTTATAAATTTAAAATAATTTAAAAAAAATATAATCACGTTGAGAATAAACCCCTCGACGTTATGATGAAAAAAAAAAAAACCTCCTTGATTTTTGCACGTTAAGCACGATAAACAATATCCTTAAAAATAAAAAAAAAATAAATTAAACAAAATACCTGTAATATACAGGATATAAATAGTGCATTTTTGAAGCATACAATTTTAAATATGATAAAAAAAAAATTCCTGCAACCCAAGTAGATATACCTTTAGAAACGTCGAACGAATCGTAGTCTTCGACCCTCGATTTTATAAACTTTAAAAAAAAAAATTAAGTAGTCATTTTATAATAATCAATTCATGTATCTCAGATAAAGCTAAAATAATTTGTTAATTTAAATTAATTAAAATATAATTATGTAGAAAAAAATTCAAGCTTTATCAGTGATACAATGAAAAGAAATTTAAAAAAATGGTCTTAGTGAATGGACTATTGTCTCTAGAATTTAGTTGTTTCAATTAAAATATATATATCTATAAAAAAAAAAAAAAATAAACATAATATTGAATAATATAAATTGATTATAAAAATTGATGTTAACAGGACTAGTAACTATGTCAGGTCAGGCAAATGGCAGTAGCAACAACAGTTTAATGCAAGTGCCAAATATTCCAAGTGGTAGCTATCAACCAATGGAGTGTGAATCCTCACCTCGACATACTAGTAATCGTCGTCAATTAGCACCTGGTTATTTATCGACGACAACAACAACAATTGAAACATCAAATACATCAACAATATCATCATCATCAATACAATCATTGGATAATAATTCACGTATACAAAGTTCACTTGGTACAATAATATTACCTGCAATGATAACATCACCAATGATACAACAACAAAATTATTACAAATATGGATATCAAAATAATGATTCACATACTATTGTTGGACGACAACAAACAACAACAACTGTTAAACAACGTGATCCTGAACGTGAGGATAGTCCAATGGTTGGTGTTTGTGTACAACAAAGTCCAGTTGCAATACATTGAATTAATTTATGCCAATTTAACATGATAATGACAATTTAATATCCCAAGAACTGAATTTTTATAATTATTTTTCTTCTCATGGGATTATATATATATATATATATCATTATATATAAAACAAAAATAAACAAAATGAAATAATAAATTAATATATACAACGGCAGTTAAAAGCTATGTTTTTATTGTTTTTATTATCTAACAAGATTATAAAGAAATAATATTAATAACAAACAGGTAAATAAATTATATTAATGATAGTAATTTTTATAAATTACAAAACAAACAAACAACAACAACAAATTTAATATGGCCCAGTTAAGGATGAACCCAGCTGGCTTTGTTTTTTTATTTTCTTTCACTTTAAAATTTATTTAATATATTTTTTTGTCAATTGTCAAATCTTGATGGCTATTTAATATTATAATTAACAATAAAATAAAACATGATATTTTATTGTTAGATTAAATCAACGTTTGTAATATTAATTTAAATTAAAAAAAAAAAAAAGAAAAATACAAAATTTAAAATGATTTTTTATACTAAAAAAATAATTCAAATAATTATTTTGTGTTTTTGGATTATTTAAAAAAAAAATTATACGTTTGTTTTGAAAATATTAATAAAATTCTTGAAATATATATTTACCCTGTTGATTTAAACAAGCTTAAAGCCGATGAAAATTTTTTTTGAAACAAAAAAAAAAAGATACAAGAAGAAAAATAATACATACAACTAATTTTTGTTGTAAAAATGAATTGAAAAAAAAATAATAAAATTTGGCATATATTTGTGTGGCCTAGAGAGTAACAGCTAATTGCTCTTTCGTTGAAAAAAAAAAAAAATCCCAGCTATAAATAATATAATCGTGTACTCCGATCAAGTTTTATACAAAGTGTCACGATAGTAACAATTTAGTGAATAATGACTAGAAAAAATAAATAAACACAGATTTGAATGATACTTATTTGTACAATACACTTAGATGAATGATAATATGAATATAATGAAGTACGGTGTGCAGCTTTAGGGTTTAATTATTAAGGACAAAAATGTGAAATATTATAGCAAAAAAAAAACTCTTCAACCCTTTATTTTCACACGAGTTTTCTGAACGATTTAATCACGGAAAATAAAAAAGAAAAAAAATAATTAATTAATTAATTAAAATAAAAAACCATTGTAGAAGAGTTATGCCATGTATGTTTGTGTGTTGTGTGTGTAAAATGTATGAGTGAAATTTTTCGTGTGAAAGTGTGATAAAAAGGGTGGCAAAAAAAATATAATGGTTTGTTGCTAAACAAGGACTCGAAACAAACCATCCTTGTGCCGCTTAAACAATACATATTTATACATAAAAAAAATGCATCGATAAGAAAGTTTTTTAAAAAAAAAAAATATACATTTAAGATTTATTCAANAAAAAAAAAAAAAAAAGCATAGATAATAAAAATACAAAAAATTAAAAAATCCATTTCGGTCGTAGTCATATTTTTTAAATAATTTCTTGACGTATTTTTTATTTCTTGACATAAAATTTATAATTATCACGATGCAATTAATTGAACAAATAATTTTTATTTTTATTTTTAAATCTGATAGTTTAAATTGATTTAAAAATTGGTTTGTATGTATTTTGTTTTGTAAATTAATAATTTAATAAAAAATTTTTTTTTCTTTTTATTTTTACATGACTGGTTTAGATTATAAGTAAAATAATTTAGGTATAATTTATTATTAACATGTAAATTTTAATTTAATTTAAAAATTATTTGTTTCAATTATTTTCATCGTGAATATATTAAATTAAACGGTTTGAGCGAATTTTTTATTTCAGTCAAAATTAATCAGCACAACGCTCTTCCATTAAAGAACATTAATTTAAAAAAATTGACAAAATTTTTAAAGTATAATATTGTGACATCAATTATTTTTATTGTGATGTTAAATATTGGCTTTTTCTTTTCAATGATAATTTGTATATTTTTATACATGTCGGAGGGAAAAAAATAAATAAAATAATGTAAAAAAAGAAATGTTTGAATTAACAATATAAGCCGATTATAAATGTTACAAGAAAATTAAAATACTGACATATGCATTTAGCCTGAGTTTAAATATTCGCATTATAAAAAAAAAATTTAATTATATTTATCTAAAATTATTTATTATCTATTATTTTTTTTTCACCCAAAACTCTTTTGTCCATCAATAAGTCTGTGAAAGTAGAAATCTCTTGCTAAAGATAAATTATTTTTTATTGTTACTATTATTACTATTAACTCGCCAACAAATTCTACAAATTTAATTCTACAATTTAAAGGCATGAATTAACGTATTAATAAACAAATAGCAAAATGAAAAACAAATGATAATATTAACAATGAAGAAAAAAAAAGATTTCATCATTCATTAGAGTTCATTTTCTTATTCTGTACCCAAAAAATCATGTAAAAAAAAAAAAACACAATTATAATTATTTTTTCATACATATTCAAAATGAAACTTTAAAAGTTTAATGCCTTTTTAAAAAGATGCAATATAGTATCGCAGACTGATAAACATGTAACTTAACAATAACCGATGTAGATAGAAATAAAAAAAAAATAAATAAATAATATAAAAAATTTCTTATTAATACAGCAAAACTGCCGAATAAAATTGAATAATGCCGGAAATTATAAAATGAATAATCATTTATTTAATAAAAGTAATACGTAGTTATTACGATGACTGATAAAACTTGATGATTGATTTTTGGGTACTGAATTTTAGATTTTGACAAAAATAAAAAAAATAACAATAATTTTATTCAATGATATAAATTTAACATTATTAAATATATTTAAATTTTTGTTTTGTTAAAAACTGTACAAATTTTTAATATCAAAACTTTGTTTTTATTTTATCATTTGTATATTTTGTGTAAATTATTTTTTAACATTGTCATTGAATAATTTTAGAGACTTATGTTAATTACAAGACAAATTCTTGGCCCTAGAATGTTTTATAAAATTTCGTTTTAATGCTACTGAGTTTTGGATGAAAAACAAGACAAAAAAAAAAATAAATTAATAATCATAATAGCAATAAACATTGTATTTATCCAATGAAAACATTAACAATCATACTTTTTACTTAATATATCATTGATGATGTCAAAAAGAAAATTATAAAAATTCAAACAACATTACTAAAAAAATATTTAAACAAATAATCTGCGAATACTATTTTTCATTTCATTTTCATTTATGCATTATCAAAAATTTTGTCGTGGCCAGTTAAAGAAAAATAAATAAATATAATTCCTGACGTCATGTGTAAAAACATTGTGTTCAGTAAATAAAAATATAAAAAAAAAATAAAAAAAAACTAATACGACTGATGTGTCCCAAGATTCACCAAGTGAAAATTAAAATAATTGTTATTAACATTGATTAAATAAATAAAAATGTAATATAAAATTTTTAAATCAATCGAAATAATAATAATAATAATAATACAATTTTGATATCTAGAAATTAAAAAAAAAAAAACTTGAAAAAAAAAAACAACAAAAGTTTAATTTTGATTTTCATTTTGTGAAATTATTTGGGACTAAAATTATAAGGAACGAATGCAGAACCTGATTAAACAGTAAATAAATAAATACTAATAAAATAAACTTTAATAATTAAAGTTTTAATAACAGACCTCCAAACATGATGAAGATAATGAGAAAAAAAAAAATAAAAAATTGTATTTAACCTGTATACATTGACCTATTATAAATAATTATTATTATATACAATATTGTAATTAAGAATTTGAAACGATATTATATAAGGATTAATAATAAACAAACGCATCTTCAAATTTATTGCATATAAAATTATAATTTTCCTTCAATTATATTTGTTTTTTTCTTTTCAATAAAGATATTACCATTAATTTGATATTTAAATATTATTAATATGAAAATTAAATTATGCTGTAACAATTCGAGGGGAATAATTAACACCTTGAAGCAATATAATGTATTTGTATAAATGAATTTTTTTATTTATAATAATTTTTATGTACAATTTAAAAGAGTGATTGTGAAGGAAGATAGTCAACATCATATGGAGTAAGTAAATTACATCTCATGACATTGTAAATACCCAAAATGGTAACAAGAATTCCTATCCTTATCTTGGCTGATACACTCCTGATGAACCTCCTTCTTCTTTGATGTCTAGTCATCAAAGTCCAGCATGAAAAATAATCCTAAGTAACAAAAGAAACAAATTTATTAATAAATTTTTCTAATGATTTATTGATTAATATTATTTTTGTTTACTAAATTCATGGTTAATATTCTAAATGAATAAAAACATGTTAATGAATTTAGTATTTTATTTATCCCAAGCGTATATCCAAAATCGAATGGCCAATCGAAATCAGTAAAGAATTGGGAACATTAGATTTATATAAAAAAAAAAAACAACTTACATGTCTGTTGGTGAATATCAACAGCATCATCATCTAGTAAATTTCAAATGATGTTGGAGATTCGTCAAGTCCATTGACTGTTCAAGCCTATCAACAATAAATAATCAAGTAATTAATATCCAATTTTATAATTTATAATAGAAAATAGTATTTTAAAATTTATTTAAAAAATCAGTGAAACAAATAATCTCCATGGTTATTACAGAAGAACGAAAGTTTACAAAAACATCATTTAGATTATTATTAATTTCTTTAATTATATTTAAATGAATTAAAGTTTAACTTACTTGTCTGTTGGTGAATATCAACAGCATCATCATTTAGTCAACTTAAAATGATGTTGGAGATTCGTCAAGTCCATTGATTGTTCAAGCCTATCAACAATAAATAATCAAGTAATTAATATCAAATTATATAATTCATAATAGCAAATGGTATTTTAAAATTTATTTGAATTATCGGTGAAACAAATTATCTCCATGGTTATTGCAGAAGAACGAAAGTTTACAAAAACATCATTTAGATTATTTTTCATTTCTTCAATTATATTTAAATGAATTAACGTTCAACTTACTTTGAGAAAATAAATTTCCAGTAGTTTCCAAGATGTTGGACAATTTAGTGACAGCATTACAAGTGTCCTGAAAAATAATTTATAAATTAAATTAAAAATTGATATTTAATAGTTGTTTTATGATAATTAGTTTTATATAATCTTCAGAAAGACTAATCATAGAATCACTGTGTAATCAATATGAATGCAATTTTCCTCATTTAATAATTATTTTAATTGATGATTTGATGATAATACTTGATGAAGAATTAAACTTACATGTAAAATTGGAGTTTTTAACCAACAGCATGTTGCATGATGTCTGGACCCAATGCATCCATCTCTTTAGATATAAATTGAGACAATTTCATTTCACCACGTAGGATTGTGATTCATTAACCTGTAATTAACACAAAAAAAAAGTTAGCTAATATTCAAAATTTACAACTAGAATTATTAATTTTTAATACAAAAAATTCAGATAATCGAATTTGGCATCAGCGAACATCAGCCGGCAATTCCTATCAAGACATTAAAAGGCTCATCATGTTGATTTAATATTTTTATTAAAATTTTAACAAATTAAATAAATGCTTACTCTTTTTTTTTCGATGAGATGTTTGATTGTGATCCATCAACCAGATACCTGAAATTAACACAAAATTCAATTAGATAATGTTTAAATTTCTTGAATAATATAAATGTTTTTTATTTTTAAAAATTCAGATAATCAAAATTTGGCATCAGCGAACATCAGCCGGCAATTCCTATCAAGACATTAAAGGGTTCATCATGTTGATTTTATTTTTTTATCAATATTTTAATTAGTTAATAACTAAATAAATATGCTTACTTTATTTGGATGAATGATGTCGACAATTGACAGTAATGTTTTTTTGGATATAGCATCACTGCTGATGTAGACAGTGCAACTTGATTCATCAAGTCTTTCAAACGACTGTAAAAATTAAAACAAACAATAAATTAATAATTTTGTTTTTAAAATATTATTTTGATAACTTGTAATAATTATTTGACTAATTTCTCTTTTCTATTTTAAATGATGCTAACGAGCCATACACATAACCTATGATAATTATAAAATTTACCATGTGGTCTTGGTAAAAAGTTATCATTATTTAATGATTAATATGTATTCACCAGGTTGTAACGAGATAATTAAATTAATGATAATATTTAATAGTAATTTGTGTTGAATAATTAATTAAATATCTTTGAATTAAAATTAAAATAATTACCATGATGCTCATGATTTAACTGGATCCAACGATGATGATTGATCAAAGTCTTGAAGGAAAGAACGCTTCACCAAAAAAGAATTGATGAACATTGATGAAGAGCAATGAAGAGCAAGAAGAGAACTCTCTCTCACTCTCTCACTTTTCCAATGTATACAGACCTTAATTTTTAATTCACGAGTGGGAGATGAATAAATGATGCGCTATCAAACATTGCGCAAGTGCATTTAAATTACCGTAAAATAACATAAAAAAAAATAAATAAATAACATCTACTGACAAACATGGCGACCGCCTGCTAAAGAAATTCCAACTGACAAGAAGTCTAAATAACAATGTCTTTCTTTAATTTTAATAATTTATAAGTGTATACTTTAAATTATAATTAACTTTAAATAAAAAACAACAATTCATAAAATGAATTTCTCAATTAAAAAAACTGGAGGCCGAATGTGGCATGAAGCTAGAAAACAAGAAAAAAAAATAAGAGGAATGTTGGTAGATTATCGTAGACGAGCTGAACGTAGAAGAGATTATTATGAAAAAATAGTAAGTAAATTATTTATAAACTTTAAATTTATTATTATTAATCATATTATTAAATAATTATTATAGAAATCAGATCCAACACAATTTTTGCAACTTCATGGAAGACCATGTAAAATACATTTGGATGCAGCAATTGCAGCTGCTGGTGATAGTCCAGCAAACATGTAAGAATTAAAAATAATAATGGTTTTTGTTTTTATCATATTTAAAATGTTTATTGTGTTGTTATGTAGGATGCCATGGCAAGGAAAAGATGATAATCTTATTGATAGATTTGATGTAAGAGCACATTTAGATTGGATACCAGAACCACCAAATACAATTGATGTTGATGTTGCTTTGACAAGTGAAGACAGACATATTAATTATGAACGTTATAGAATTATTGTTCAAAATGAATTTTTAGGAGGTTTGTTTTATTATTTAAATATTTATTATTGTTGTCAAATGAATGATTATTAATTAAATTAATTTATTTATTTAATAGTTAGTGAAGAAAAATTTTTAAATCAAATTCATCTTGAAGAACAATTTGGCTCTTCCACAAAACCTGATTCATCAAAAGATAAAAAAAAATCATGTAATAATGCAGCAATTGGTTATAATTATGAAACAGATGAACCAATACCAGAAACAACAAAAACAGAACATAATATTATTGATGAAAAACAAGATGATGAAGATAGTGATGTTGATTTAGATATTTGTGTTGATGTATCACAAATTGAACCATCACAAGCACATGAAATGAATCAAACAGCTCAAAAATATGGTTTACTTGGTGCTGATTATTTTAGTTTTTTAACACAAGATTTTGAAGAAGCTGAAACATTACGTCAAGCAAGAAAACAAGAAGAAGAAAAAGCTATGTATTCTGGTAGAAGATCAAGACGTGAACGTCGTGCATTTCGTGAAAAAAAAATGATTGGTAGAGTTGTTAGTCCACCAAGTTATGCAGCGCGACAAAGTCCAGAATATAATCCATATAGAAAATCATCATCAAAATCAAAATCAAGATCAACATCACCAATAAATGCTGGTAAAATAACATATATTACAAGTTTTGGTGGTGATGAAGATACACATGGTACAACAAGTCAAATAATACAATCAACATCATCATCATCAACATCAAATACTAAAAAATTTAATAATACAATTAATAATATACGTAATAAAAGATCTAAAAGTCCAATTTTTACTGATAGACATGCTAGAAAAATAAGTCGTTCAAAGACAAGAAGTCGTTCAAGATCTTTAAATAAATTTAGATCATATAAATCACGTGATTCACGTGATAGAAAACGTTCAAGATCAAGAAGAAGATCAATATCAAGATCAAGAAAATATCGTTCAAGATATGACAGATCAAGATCACGAAGTAGATCAAATAAAAATCGTTCAAAATATCAAAGAAGTATAAGTAGATCAAGATCAAATTCATCATCAAAAAGTTCACCATCAATAACAAGACAAAAAAGATCAAGAAGTCGTACAAATAGTTATTCAAAATCAAGATCAAAATCAACAAGTTGCTCAAGAGAAGGATACAGAAAAAAATACAAAGAAATGTCAAAATCAAGATCAAAATCAAAGAGTCCATTGACATCTAGATCTGAAAATAAAACATCTAATGCGACTGTTAAAAATATTGAGAATAAAACATCAACTTTACCTAGGTAAATTTACTTTTTACTTTTTTTTATTTAATAAACTATTAAATAAACTAATGGACAATTTTATTTTTTGTTTTTTTTTTTAGATATTATGGTCGACGTGGTAAATCTTCAAGTTTAGAAATTGACGTATCTGATTCTGATGAATCAAAAAATTTGAATAATTCAAAAACAACAATTTCCATCACTAACATGTAAGAAAATAATATTTATTATATTTATTTTTATCATAATTATATTGAAATATTTAATTTTAATTTTAATTTTTTTAACAGAAACAAGCCAAAAGCAGGGTTAAGTACCAATTCTGGTGCCGGACACAAAGTCAGTAAGAACCTTAACGTTTCTTTAGTCATTTTAATGCACAAAGCTAATAATAAAAGAGAAAATAATTTTTTTTTTTTTTTTAAAAGTATTCTTTATTAGAGTTAGAAAACAAAAATATATATTTATTTATTTATAACAATTTTAATATTGTTCTATTATTCATCTTAATATGGTGCTTTTGGATTTAATTTAAAAAAAAAAATCATTGATTTGTTTTTGTCTTTATAATATTCATTAATGTGCTTGCAAAATTTTATTTTAATTGCTTGTAAAGAAAAAGATAAAAAAGTGTTAAAACAATATTAGCTTTTATTTATATTTTGAATATGTTAATTAATTATCTCGTATTTCAGTCGGTGAGAATAACACCGCAAGAGCGGCTTAAAAAAAAAATGCAAGCTTTGTTAAATAGACAATGTGAGTATAATATTATTTAAGTACTTCATTTAATTGTATTTAAAATGACTAATGATTTTTTTTTTTAATTTAAAAAGACAAAGCAGATAAAAAAGCTGAACAAGCTCGTATTGAAAAAATGGAACAACAACGTCAAGATCGAGAAGATGAGATTCGAGAAATGTCATTAAAGCTTCGTCGAAGGTATGTTGTTAATATTTAATATTTTTAACCTGGATAATATTAAAAAATAATTAATTTTATAAATATATTTTAGACAAAGAGAAAAAAGACATCGATATGAGGGTCATAGTTCTGATTCAAGATCATCAGTGTCAAGATCACCGAGTCCAAGACATTCAGTATCTTCATCATCAAGACGAGATCGTCGTGAACGTGATGAACGAAGTGACGTTGATCATGATCGTGATAGAGATCGTAATCGTGATCGTGATAGAGATCGTAATCGTGAACGTGAACGTGATAGAGATCGTGATCGTGATCGTGACAGGGATCATAGTAGAAGAGATGATCGCAACAGAAGCCGACATGATTCACGCAGACGTTATCGAGATAATTCACCAAGATCTCCAAGTCCCCGTAACAACAGGTAAATTAATAAATCAATTCTTTTATTTATCATTGTCAAATACTTCTTTATCTTATATTTTTTTTTTTTCTCTTTTTTATTCTTCTAGAGGCCTGGTTGATTATTAATAAATTTTTTTGCTGTCAACTGGAACTTTATTAATTAGGTGAATTAATTGTTGGTTTTTTTTTTTCTACTAGACACTTTTATTCGCTCAAATTTTTACGAGCATTTTCACGTAATTCCAATTAACTTTAAAATTTTAATATTAAAAAAACAAAATGGATAAATTGAATATTTATAAAATAATTATCAATTAATAAATTTGAATTAAATTTTGTTATCATTATTTAAAAGAAAAAATAAAAAATATTCTGGTGCTGCAATTTAATTTATATAAAATTTATATATTGTAAATTAAAATTGTTTATACATTAATTCATATATATATATTTTTTTTTTTTTGTTTATTAAAATGTTTACAATTAAGTTTATATGAATAAAAAATTTCAGTCATCTTTTGCAGTACGAATGTTTAACATTGAAAAATGTTTTTGTAAATTATTCATTATATGATTACGTTGAATCATAACTTCATTGTGACAAAATTTTGAAAATACAATTGGACATTCATATTCAACTGTTTCAATACATGTTGTATGTTCACCACTGCTATAAAATTTAAATTCCGAAATTGAATTTACTGAAAAATTAAATTAAAAAAGAACCATTAATTGTTTAAGAAATTTTATAATTTATAAATAAAAATACAATCTATATTGAATAATAATAATAATAATATTCCAAATAATTTGTTAATTTGTTTTGAATTATTATTAATTTCCATTTAATACAGTTATTGATTAAACTTACCACAATCAAAGCTTGAAAAGAAACAAGTTTTGTGATTAGAACGAATAAAATATACATTTCCTTCTTGTAAAACTGAAAAATGTCCAAGTCCTGTATTTCGTATTGATGGCAGATGACTTAAATGCTCTTTATACTCAACAGAATATTTCCAATGATCAAAATTACCACTTTCATCAATAATATTAAACTCTTCACTAAAAAAATTAATTAATAATTATCAAAATAATAGTAATAGTTATTGCCAAAATAAATAAATAAATTTTACATTGTAGGATTTAATTTTAACATGTTACTAAAATCAGCAACAAATTCCCAAATAACTTCTGGCTCAACATTTTTAACATCAAATTCAAATACAACTGTATGATTTTTTTTGTAAATTAAAAATATATATATTGCAAATAATCCCAATGCAACGTACATCAAAGTACGAAATTTCCATTTCAATGGATTAACTCCCATTCTAGAAAATATATATTTATAAAAAAAGTAAAATATGGGTTTAATTAAATAATAAAAATTGGAGCTAAATATATTTCAACAGTTTTTAATTGACTGTATTGAAAAGACTGATAGTTTTCGACTCTTGTTATCAGTTTTTTATGTTATTTTTAATTTTATCGTCTCTGGATGACATCCGTTTGGTGTGTAACTCAACAAGCTCAACAAAAAAACTCAACGCGTGTAATATGATAATTGTTTATCTCTTGGAATCATTGTTATTATTATTCCAAGAATGAGTGGAATTAAGACTCTTGTACACTATAAAAAAATAGATGAGCTGGAAAATCAGAAAAACAAATGGTACATAAAAAAATTGAGGCCCATTGAGGCCAAAGAAAAACACGTGATGTTGATAAAAGTATTTAAATATATTTTATTCAATAATATAAAAATATAGTAATTGATAATAACAATCATAAAACTCTTGTGAATCTTTTAGATATGTTGATAAAAACCCAGTAGGATAGCTTCAACTAAATCACCTTTTTGTAATTCATATTTTTCATCAGTACATCCAGGAAGCATTAACAAAGCATTTGCATTTTTACAACTTACAAGTCTACTGCTTATTTGATTGCCAGTATCATAAGCTTCAGGAATATTATCAGTAAAGTCATGTTGCCAAACTAAAATAGCTCTAGTATACTCTGGACGTGAATCCAATTTGTACATATTCATCAACTGTAAAATAAATGCAACAAAAAATTAATCTACCAAAAACAAAATATAAAATAATAAAAAATAAACTTGAAATATTATTTTTTATACATACACGAGCTTTTACAATAACTGGACTTGAATAATTTCCTGATAATCGATGAATAAGTGGCATTGCAAAAAGATAAAATGTAACTGTAGCAGAAACAGGATTACCAGGAAGACACATGAAATATTTTAATTGTTCATTAAACATACAAGTTGCAAAAGTCGTTGGTTTTCCTGGTTTCATATTAACACGACCAAAATGAATTTTTCCATTAAATTTTTTTTCAATTATTGGCTTTAGCATATCACGATCTCCCATTGATACAGAACCAGTTGTTATTAAAACATCAACATCATTAAGAGCATTATTAATTAGATCTGTCATTATATGTTCATCATCAATTGCAATTCCAATATCTTTAGCTTCATATCCATGCTCTTTTAGTAGCATCATTAATGTTATTTTATTACTATCATAAACATGACCAGGTTTTTGTGGTTCACCAGCTTGTTGAAGTTCATTACCAGTTGATAAAACTCCAATCTTTGGTAGCTTTGTTACATTAACACTTGTGTAACCACATGCAGCCAATATACCCAATTCAACAGCTGTTATTTTTGTATATTTTTTCAAAACACATGTTCCTTTTTTAATGTCACTACCAATAGCTCTAATATCATCATCTTTTTTTGGTACAACTAAAATATTAATTTCATTTTCTTCTTTATTATCATCACTTTTGCTAATGAGTTCTGTATCTTCTACTTGGACAACAGCAGTAGCTTCATCTGGAACAGGTGCTCCAGTATTTATTCGCATACAAAAACCAGCTTTTAAATTATGAGGCTATAAAAATATGAATAATATTGGTTTAATTAAAGTTAATAAGTATGTTAAATTTATTAAATTATTATATACCGTTTGTCCAGCTTCAATTGATCCTGCAACTTTTCTTAATCCTTTTCCATCACTAGCTATAACAGCATATCCATCTTTTATTGAAGCTCTAAAAGGTGGTAAATCACAGAGTGAATAAATATCATCAGCTAATATTCTTCCATGACAATTCCATAAATTTATAGTTTCACATTCACCAGACCAATTGTAACTTTGAATAATTGAAGCTACTTTTTCCATAGATATCATTGGATAAGGAGATTTTCTGAGACGATTAACAACATCATTCAACTGAAAACAAAATGAACAATAATTGCTTCTAGAAAAAAACAATATATACTGGCTTGATTATTATTTTTTTACTGGTGTAGAAGTGTCTTTATCATGTTGACATTTGTGTTTACATAAACTGCTTTGAACAGCTTCATGTGTTGTTTTAATTTTTGATTTATTATCTAATATTAAATCAACAGCATGAGGAATAACATTTGCAATTGATTCTAGACATTCTCTAACTGCTTTTAATGAACCTGGCAAGTTGATAATAAGAGTATCACCACGAATACCACAAACAGCTCTGAAAGTATATTTAAATTTTAATACAATTTATAGTGAATTTTATTTTAATGATGATAAAGTTTACTGACCTAGATAACATTGCCATTGGAGTTACTTTTAAACTTGCATTAAGCATAGCTAATGATAGTCCAGGTGCTTCTTTTTCAATAATTTTTTTTGTTGCTTCAGGAGTAACATCTCTTTTGGAAAATCCAGTTCCTCCAGTTGTCAAAATAACATTTGGTTTTAGATCATCTGACCAACTTTTTAAAACTTCCTTCAAAGATCAATATTATAAATATTTAAAAAATTATTTTGTTAACATGTTGTATATTTTTAAATATAATTTATAGCTTTACCATTATTATATATTCATCGTCCTCTACAATTCCTGATAGAATCACATGTCCTTGTAAAATTTTTCCAGTTGGTGTATTTTTATCAGTTACCAAACGTATTAATTCTGGACCACTGATATCTTTAGATGAATCTTTTGAACATGTATCACTTACTAAAACAAAAACAATCATTTTTAATATTAAATGTTGATATATTTTTATTTATTTTATAATTACCAGTTAAAATTCCAAAAGTTATTGGAGCCATTTTTGAGATTCTGATTAGTGCTTCTGATTAGAACCAATTAAAGCTATAAAAAATAATAATCATTGTTTATTTATTGTTATTTGTTTTTCATATTTCTATCCATTGTTGCAAACTTACTAAAAAAATATTTATCTTTCTGATATTAAAGACAATTTACACCGTCAAAATTAAATTTTATAATTATTTGTTAAAAATGTATTTTAATTAAACAATATAAATTATCTAATTTATAATATATAAAAAAAATTAATAATATATTCTAATAAAAAATTGTATATTTGACGTGTCTTTTTACTTTGACTGTGTATTCTTGAATTTAGAAAAAAACAAGTTAAAAATAAGAAAAAACAAAATGACCACAAGCTCCCAGCTGGAATAAACCAGAAAAAAAAAAAAAAAAAAAANAAAAAAAAAAAAAAAGACACAACAGTGAAAGACGCATAAAAGTAAACGTAAAAAATAAAAATAATAGATTTAATTTTTATTTTCTTACTTAAATTTGTACCTGTACAGACAAGACAAACAAATTTCATACAAATCTATTTTGTTTTTTTGTTAAATTTATTAGAAATATTTATATTTATAAAACAAAACTCCAACATGTCTGAAAAATTTGATGGGTAAGAAACCATGTTTTTAAAATAAATTATTAATTAAATAATAACTTAAAATTAAAATTATATTTTACATAAATATTTTCATTGACAAATAATTTTTTTTGTGCAATTATATATTCATTGTTAAAATTGTGTTGTTAATACTCCAAAAAATATTTGAATCAACAATGGAATTTATTTATTTGTTTATTAATAATAAATATAAATTAATTAATTTTATAGAGCCAAATGTAGTGATGAAAGTGGTGATGAAGATTCAGGCAGTAATCAAAGTCTCAAACTTAGACTGGTAAATACATAAATAAATTAATTAAAAAAAAAAAAAATAATAATTAAATTTTCTAACCTCAAAAATAGTACTCTAAAAAATTTAAAAATTCGATATTATTAATTAAAATTAAGCACAATAATATGTAAATAATATAAAGATATAAATGTTAAAGTTATATTAATAATTAATAATTTAATTTTAGCCACCATTGGAAATAAATCCAAATGAAAATCAACTACAGTATGGCTATGCATTGTGGTACAGTAGAAGATCAGTTGGTAAACAAACTGACAGACGTTATGCTGAAAATTTGAAGCTCATTGGAAGATTTGGAAGTGTTGAACAATTTTGGTCACTTTATAGTCATCTTGTTAGACCATCTGAACTCATGGCATATTCAGATTTTCACCTATTTAAACATGGCATAAAACCCATGTGGGAAGTGAGTCAAAAATTATCATCATAGTATATTTTAAATATACAAAAAAAAATTAAAAATTAAATATATATATTTTATATTCATCAGTATTATTATTAGAATGATAATATTATTTCAGGATACAGCAAATAAATATGGTGGTAAATGGGCAGTAACGTTGAGAAAGGGTTCAGTTGATCGTTGCTGGGAAAATTTGGTTTTGGCAATGTTGGGTGAACAATTTATGGTTGGTGAAGAAATATGTGGAGCTGTTGTATCAATAAGATATCAGGTATAATTAATAGAGTCTAATAATTTGATATTATTATGTATATTTAATTAATGTGTATTATGTCAATAGGAGGATAAAATATGTGTTTGGAATAAAACATCATCAGATGTTGCAACGACAGCAAGAATAAGAGATACACTTAGACGTATATTGAATTTACCAACAGATGTTTTGATGGATTATAAACCACATAATGAACGTTTAAAATATGCCACAATTAAAAGCCAAAGTGATGGAGGAGTTGTCAAAGCTGATTATTAATTTTCTATCATAATAAATATAATCATGACAAACCAATTTGACTGAACATCTTGATATGGTAATTTTACACGCATTTATCTTGAGATAAAATGTTGTTATTGATTTGTATAGCCATTATAAAAAAAAAAAAAAAATTACATACAAAAGAAAATAGATTGAGTTGCATTTTTACAATTACAAATGGTTTGTTTTGAGTATTTTATTTTTAACATAAATTAATTCCATTAATATTTAATTTTAATTTATTTTTCTTAGTAACTGAAATTATGAGTGGCAAAATTAATTGGAAGATTTAAACTGGGCGCTCAATAAATGCAATTTGCGAAAAAAAAATAAAAATAAAAAATATATATTTTTTGATATTGTTAAGGTCGTTTTCCATCTTTCAACTTTTAATTTTTAATTTTTTTTTGTGTAAATAAACCTGTAAAATCGTTGACGCGCATGTGTAATTTCCCGTATGGCGTAGATCACGTGAGATCACGTTTCCCGCGTTTCTCATTTCTTGAATCTTGAAATCTGTCTAAATTATTTACTCACGTTGACTGGACTCGTCTCTAAGAAATAGAAATATTTACAAATATTTATAAACGATTGAATTAAAAACAATTCAACAGCTTGTGAAATTGACAACACTTGAATCTTAATAGCTTTGGTAAGTTTAATTTATCGACAATAATTCTTTTTTTTCTATTCATTATACATTTATAATTAATAATTGATATTAGGTTTACCTAATATTTCACTTCTATTTCATCATTCTAAATTTCTAACCTCTTATAAAACGCACTATCAAAATATCATATATTGCAATAAAATAATTTGCTTCATTTTAATATATATCAACATAAAATAAATTAGTTATTATTTATTAAAGTTAGTAATTAATATTTGTAAAAATAATAATAGTCAATTAATTACCATCATAATCAAGAATATATAATAATAATTTTTATATATTTTTTGTTATTGCAGACTAATATAAAAATTTAATAATGGCACAAGATGAATACACTAGAGAGCCTTGTCCATGGCGTGTTGTTGAGGATTGTGGTAGTGCATTTTCAATAGGTCTCATTGGTGGTAGTTTATTTCATGGTATCAAAGGTTTTCGTAATGCACCAAGTGGCTTGAATAAACGTTTTATTGGAAGTCTAACAGCAATCAAAACACGTTCACCAATGCTTGCTGGTAGTTTTGCAATTTGGAGTGGTATGGTTGCATTAGTTGATTGTACACTTATCCATTATCGTCAAAAAGAAGATCCATGGAATAGAATAATAAGTGGTACAATAACTGGTGGTATATTAGCAGCAAGAAATGGTGTTGGTTTCATGGCTATGAGTGCTATTTTTGGTGGTGTATTACTTGGACTTGTCGAAGTTTCGGGTATATTTATAACTCGTTTAGATGCTGAACAATATAAACCACAACCCAAGCACGAAAATAAGTTAAAAATAAATATATAAAATTGTACAGACTTGGATTTTGTTATTGAATCGTCAATTTAATTATCATATTTTATTAATTTATAAAAAAGTAAATTTATTATTTTTAATATTGAACAAAATATATTACAAGTTATTTTAACAATTTTTGAGTCATATATGTAAATTTTTTATTAAGAAAAATCTATTTGATTTGTTTCAATTTTCTTCATTTTCATCTTAATCATCTTCTTCTATTTTATATTCATCAGTATTATTATTTCAGGATACAGCAAATAAATATGATGGTAAATAGGCAGTAACGTTGAAAAAGGGTTCAGTTGATCATTGCTGGGAAAATTTAGTTTTGGCAATGGTTGGTGAAGAAATATGTGGAGCTCTTGTATCAATAAAATATCAGGTATAATTAATCGAGTCAAATCATTCGATATTATTATGTATATTTAATTAATGTGTATTATTATATCAACAGGAGATATTGTCATGACAAACCAATTTGACTGAACATCTTGATATGGTAATTTTACACACATTTATCTTGAGATAAAAGGTCGTTTTTGATTTGTATAGCCATTATAAAAAAAAAAAAAAAAAATAACATTGAGTTGCATTTTTACAATTACAAATGGTTTGTTTTGAGTATTTTATTTTTAACATAAATTAATTCCATTAATCTTTTATTTTAACTTCTTTTTCTTAGCAATTAAAATTATGAGTGACAAAATTATTTGGAATATTTAAACTAGGCGCTCAATGAATGCAATTTTCCGAAAAAAAAAAAAATATAAATAAAAAAAAATAAAAATATATTTTTTGTATATTATTAAGGTCGTTTTCCATCTTTCAACTTTTAATTTTTTTTTTTTGTGAAAATAGACGTTATAGAGCGCATGTGTATTCAGAGTAAAACCGGGAAACCGGCAGAAGAAGAAAATTTCTGGAATTCTGGATCTACATTGACTCAAATTGACTCGCCTGCTCGCCTCTAAGGAATAGAAATATTTATAAACGATTGAATTGAAATCAACAGCTTGTAAAATTGACAACACTTAATAGCTTTGGTAAGTTTAATTTATCGACAATAATAATGTTTATTTTTTTCCTATTTATTATATATTTTTATAATTGACATTAGGTTTACTTAATATTCCACTTCTATGTCATCATTCTAACCTCTTATTAAAACACACTATCAGAATATCATATATTGTAATAAAATAATTTGCTTCATTTTAATATATGTCAACATAAAATAAATTAGTTATTATTTATTAAAGTTAGTAATTAATTTTTATAAAAACAATAATAGTAAAAACAATTAATATAATAATCAATAATGTAATAATAATTTTTATATATTTTTTGTTATTGCAGACTAATATAAATTTAAATAATGTCTCAAGATCTATACTCCAGACAACCTTGTCCATTGCGTATTGTTGAGGATTGTGGTGGTGCATTTTCAGTGGGTCTCATTGCTGGTAGTTTATTTCATGGTATCAAAGGTTTTCGTAATGCACCAAGTGGCTTGAATAAACGTTTTATTGGAAGTCTAACAGCAATTAAAACACGTTCACCAATGCTTGCTGGTAGTTTTGCAATGTGGGGTGCTACGTTTGCATCAGTTGAGTGTACAATGATACATTATCGTCAAAAAGAAGATCCATGGAATTCAATAATGAGTGGTACAATAACTGGTGGTATATTAGCAGCAAGAAATGGTGTTGGTTTTATGGCTATGGGTGCTGTAACTAGTGGTGTATTTTTTGTACTTATTGAAGTTATGGCTACATTCATAACTCGTGCATTTGCTGAACAATATAAACAACAACCTATTGATTTTGGACAAGAACCACCAGAAGGATATAAACAATAAAATCTTATATTAAAAATATATATTTAAACAACTCACAACTTGTATTGTAAGTTTTAAAAATAAGTAAAATATGAATGTATAAAATTGTACAGACTTAAATAGTCAATTTAATTAACATTATTTTATTTATTTATAAAAAAGTAAATTTATTATTTTTAATATTAAATAAAATATAATACAAGTTATTGTAAAAATTTTCGAGTCATTTACCTAAATTTTTTTATTGATAAAAATCTATTTGATTTCATTTGTTTTAGTTTTCTTCATTTTTATCTTCGTCATCTTCTTCTTCTATTTTATATTCATCAGTATTATTATGAGAATAATAATATTATTTCAGGATACAGCAAAAAAATATGATGGTAAATGGGCAGTAAAGTTGAGAAAGGGTTCAGTTGATCTTTGCTGGGAAAATTTGGTTTTGGCAATGTGGGGTAAACAATTTATGGTTGGTGAAGAAATATGTGGAGCTGTTGTATCAATAAGACCTCAGGTATAATTAATAAAGTCGACTCATTTGATATTATTATGTATATTGGATTAATGTGTATTATTATGTCAACAGACAAACCAATTTGACTGAACATCTTGATATGGTAATTTTACACGTATTCATCTTGAGATAAAAAGTTGTTATTGACTTGTAATGCCATTATAAAAAAAAAAAAAAAATTACATTGAGTTGCATTTTTACAATTACAAATGGTTTGTTTTGAGTATTTTATTTTTAACATAAAATAATTCCATTAATCTTTAATTTTAATTTATTTTTCTTAGTAACTGAAATTATGAGTGATAAAATTAATTGGAAGATTTAAACTGGGCGCTCAATGAATGCAATTTGCGAAAAAAAAAAATTAAAAAAAAAAAAAACATATATTATTAAGGTCGTTTTCCATCTTTCAACTTTTAATTTTAATTTTTTTTCTATTTCAAAATGTAAAATTGAAAATTCAAGTTAATTTAAATTAATTTAAATTATTCAATATTTGTAGGTATTTTTATTTTTCATTAATTTAACTTTTAAGTAATGATTTATTTTCAAAAAATAAATCGTTGTTGAACAGTGTAACGAAACCTATACATTCGTCAAAGCACATGTGTAATTTCCATTATGGTGTTTAACACTATTTTCATCACTTTTCTCTGCTTTTCTCATTTCTAAAATATAAATCAATCTAAGTTGACTCACATCAAAGGAATAGAAATATTTATAAACGATTGAATTAAAATTAATTTAACAGCTGTAAAATTGACAACACTCCATAACTTTGGTAAGTTTAATTTATCAACAATAATAATGTTTATTTTTTTTTTATTCATATATTTTTATAATTGACATTAAGTTTACTTAATTTTCTACTTCTATGTCATCATTCTAAATTTCTAACCTCTTATAAAACACTATCAAAATATAATATTGTAATAAAATAATTTGCTCCTTTTCAATATATGTCAACATAAAATAAATTAGTTATTAAAGTTAGTAATTAATTTTTGTAAAAAATAATGATAGTCAATTAATTAACATAATAATCAATAATGTAATATTAATTTTTATATATTTTTTGTTATTGCAGACTAATATAAATTTGAATAATGGCTCAAGATCTATACTCTAGACAGCCTTGTCCATTGCGTATTGTTGAGGATACTGGTGGTGCATTTGCACTAGGTCTCATTGGTGGTGGATTATTTCAAGGTATACAAGGTTTTCGTAATGCACCAAGTGGCATGAATAAACGTTTTATTGGAAGTCTAACAGCAATTAAAACACGTTCACCAATGATTGCTGGTAGTTTTGCAATGTGGGGTGCTACGTTTGCATCAGTTGAGTGTACACTTATACATTATCGTCAAAAAGAAGATCCATGGAATTCAATAATGAGTGGTACAATAACTGGTGCTATATTAGCAACAAGAAGTGGTGTTGGTGCAATGGTTTTTAGTGCTGTGTTTGGTGGTGTATTACTTTCACTCATGGAAGCTGTGGGTGTATATGCGACTCATAAGAATGCTGATATATTTAAACAACAACCCCTTGATTTTGGACAACCACCAGAAGGATATCAACCACCAGAAGGATATCATTAATAAAATTTTATATTAGAAATATATATTTAAACAATTCACAAATTGTATTATAAGTTTAAAAAATAAGAAAAAAATAAATAAATATTTAAATATATAAAATTGTACAGACTTGGATTTTGTAATTAAATCGTCAATTTAATTATTATCATTATTTTATTAATTTATAAAAAAAATATATTACAAGTTATCGTAATAATTTCTGAGTCATATAGATTCAAATTATTTGAATCTTATATTCGTATTATTAATCAATTTAACTTTCAGTAATGACAACTTAAAAAATAAACCACGATGTCCGCGATAAACCGATGTTGAACAGTGTGAATAAAGCGTATATGTGTAATTTCCAGTATGGCGTAAATGTAGATCACATTTGATCACATTCAATTACACCTCTTATTTCTGGATCAAAATTGGCTTATTTGATTCATTACCTGTTAGAAATAAAAATATTTATAAACAATTGAATTAAAATCAATTCAACAGATTTTAAAATTGACAATATTTAATAGCTTTGGTAAGTTAAATCAATAATAATAATGTTTATTTTTATAATTGACATTAGATTTATCTAATACTCCAATTTTATGTTATCATTTTAACTTCTTGATATGAAACAAACTATCAAGATGATGATCAATAGTGTAATCATAATTTTTATATATTACAGACTAATAATAAATTTTAATAATGGCACAAGATGAATACACTAGAGAGCCTTGTCCATGGCGTGTTGTTGAGGATTGTGGTGGTGCATTTTCAATGGGTCTAATTGGTGGTAGTATATTTCAAGGTATCAAAGGTTTTCGTAATGCACCAAGTGGCTTGAATAAACGTTTTATTGGAAGTCTAACAGCAATTAAAACACGTTCACCAATGCTTGCTGGTAGTTTTGCTATTTGGGGTGCTATGTTTTCATCAGTTGATTGTACAATTATACATATACGTCAAAAAGAAGATCCATGGAATTCAATAATGAGTGCTGCAATAACTGGTGGTGTATTAGCAGCAAGAAATGGTGTTGGTGCAATGGCTATGAGTGCTATTTTTGGTGGTGTATTACTTGGACTTATGGAAGTTGCAGGTATATTTATGACTCGTGCTGGTGCTGAACAATATAAACCACAACCCATTGATTTTGGACAACAACCACCAGAAGGATATAAACAATAAAATTTTATATTAGATATATACCTATATTTAAACAATTCACAAATCGTGTTGTAAGTTTTAAAAATAAATATATAAAAATATATATACAATTGTACAGATTTGGATTTTGTTATTAAATAGTTAATTTAATTATTAACAATTAGTAACAATTTTTGAGTTATATACTCAAATTTTTTATTGATAAAAATCTATTTGAGTTGTTTCAATTTTCTTTATTTTCATCTCCATCATCATCTTCATCTTCATCTTCTTCTTCTTCTTCAATGTTCAATACTGAATGACTTGGAACATTCAAGTCTAGTTCTTCATCTTGATCAGAACTATTTGAAAGTGATTCATCATTTTTATTTTCATTTTCTGATAATGATTTACCATTAGATTTATTGAGTAACTCCAAAAGATTAAACTGTTCAATCTGTCAATAAAATATCAAACATTAATTATTTGTTTTTTTTTTTTTCAGCTGTATGATTACTCTTGTAATTGTTTAGTAGATGTTTTTTTTACCTGAAGAGAATTTAAAGCTCTGTCAATTTCCACAAGTGCATCTTGAAGAAGAGTCTTTTCTTCAAGGAGCCTTTTTCGTTGTTCACCTAAATTTTCTGCTTGTTTTGTCATTATTATTTGTTTAAAAAGACAGTAATAATAAATACCAAACAGCACACATTTTGTTTTTTTTTTTTTTTCAAGGATATAATTAAGGGTTTGTTACATTTGTTCATGGATAATTTGTAATGGTATAAATTAATCTTAATATTTACATTTGTAAACAGTCTTTATGTTTTTTTTTATTTCTCATGAAATAGCACCTTTTCTACATGTGGATTTGTGCGTGGCAAATGCTAGTGCGCATGCTCGTCCACGTAAACAACAAACAAGCAAGCGGAATTTGATGATGATGATTTAACGGGTAACAGGGACTAAGTGCCTTTTCTCTCTCCAGTTTTCATTTGTGTATAATATAATTTTGATTATTCTTAATTTTTTAAATATATTATTTATTTGTTTTTATATATAAATAATCATTTATTAAAAATGTCATCTGGTGGTTGGGAAGTAGTTGGAAAAAATAAAAAAGATAAATCAATTGTTAATAAAAATGGAAAATTAACAAAAACTGAAAAGAAAAAATTTATTGAAAATGCTCCAAAACTTGAAGATTTTCGTAAGTTAAATGATAGTTTAATTAAATTATAAATTATTAAAGTTTTTTTTGTTAATTAAATTATAATTTGCTTTTTATTACAGTTCCATTAAGCCAAGTGAAAACAATTTTTGACAATCTAGATGATGATAATAAACGTAAAGTTAAAGTTAAATCAAGAGACAATAATGACAAGGAAAATGAGGAAAAAAAAAAATCTCCAAAGCACAATAAACAAAAAGAAGTTGAAAAAAAAAATTCCCAGCAACAGCAACAACAACAACAAAAGGATAAACCCAAACAAAAAGCTGTCAAACCAGCTGATAAATCATTGGTAAGTAAAAAAATAATAAAACAATTTTCCACTTAAATAAATAAATAAATAATTTTTTTTTTTTTAGATTTCGATTCAACAAATTAATGAAATAATAGATACAAATAAAGCACGTTTTCCTGATGCTCCATTAATATGGCTTAAAGATTTAGTATCATATTTAAACAAAAAAATAACAAATGAAAAAGATGATTTATTATTTAATTCAAAAAATGATAATTATCCATTAAATCTTGTAGCAAAACCAATTATTTTATTATTTGAAAAAATTATAAAACAATCTGGCCAAGAAAATGTACAATTATTTTATGAAGGTACAATTGTTTTAATGACAAAATGTTTATCTGAAGGTACATCTGATATTGGTTGTAAAATTTTTTTAAAATTACTTGCACAAATGTATCCAGAAATGATGTCATTATTTATAAATAAATATATAAGTCTTAAAAATTCATATCAAAATAAAAAAACAATTGGTTTATCATTAATTTGGGTATATTCACAAGTTGGAAAATATAATTTAACAATTGGATTAAAAATATGGCATGAAGTTATGGCACCAATGCTTGAATCAAGAACTTATGCATTTCATGTTGTTAAAATACTTAAAGAAATGATTGCCATTCATGCTGATGCTAATGCAATTAATGAAGAAATTTATATGAATATTGTTGATGATTTTTATTCGGGAAAATACAATGTTGTTTCAACATTGTCAAAAGAAGTAACTTCTTGTCTAGATACCTTTACTGTAAGTACTTTTTTAATTAGTTTTATTTGCTAATTAAAAAAGCTCGTTTTTAATTTTACTTTTTTTTTTTTTTATAGAGCTGTGCTATGAAGAGTAAAAAAGTAAATGTAATTAATATTTTTGATGCTTTTATTGATAAAATAACACCAAAGACTGATTTGGTTTATAAAGATAAATTATTAAAAATTATTACTTCATGTATTATTGCTGAACCACAGTGTTTATCTGTTTGGACAAGAATTTATTCAAAACGTCTGTATCAAACAGAATTACTTCTTAATTTGTTTAGTAAGTTTTTTTTTTCATAATTAAACTTTAAATGTAGCCTTGAAAATTCATTTTATTATTTAATAATTCATTAACAATTTATTTGTTTTTTTATTTTTTTATTATAGATAATGAATGGCATGATTTTTGTACGAAAATTCAAGTTTCGAAATTCAAAGATACTTTACAAGTCATTCAAACAAATGAAGTTACAGCAAAAACACACAGAGAAGAGGCTATATTAGTGTCTTGTAAAAAAATTTCATTGGTAATTATATTATTATATTATTTGTAAATTTTAAAAATGCTGAATGTATTTTTTTAAAAATATAAAAGTACATTCATCATTTTTTTTTCGTTAATATTGAACATTTTATTTGTTAAATTTGTCAATTTTATTTATCATTTTAAATGGGTGTAGTCTGTATATTTTTATTTATTTATTTAAATTCAAATTCTATTTTTTATTCTATTTAAAAAACATTCAAATTTTCCCGCAAACAATTTACTCAAAATGGCTGACATTTGGTAGTTTGACGTCATTTAATTGAGGGGGTTGGAAAAGGAATCATTCAGTTGACGCAAGGGACGGGCATAATATCGATTCACACGTTGTTCATATAAAAAAAAAGTGGCGACATAAGTTAATCATCATTCATCATTGTCTCATTATAAATTTATTATTTATCATCAAATTAAATTAATAATCCAACTACAATTATCATAATAAATTAACAAACCATCAAAAATAAGGTATGAACAATATGAAAAATCAATTTTCATCATCAACTTCACCAGGAAAATATAATCTTAATTAGTCATTCAACATTATTCAACGTTTTTTTTTTTTAATTTATTTTTTCTTTGTCTTTTATTTTTTTTATTTAAATTGATTTATATTTTTTTTATCTTTTTGTGTTTTGTCTTTTTTTTATTTATTTTTCTATTGAAACTTACGTGACGATAATTTGTTTGTTCAGGCATTAACCAATAAAATGACGGCATCAAAAAAAAAAGCAAGAAGTTTTTCATGGACAAAAGGCTCAATTTTCCTTCTACTTTTTATAGGATTAATTGTTGTACTTGATTGTAAAAAACATGGATCATTTGAAGGTAAGCTTTGTCAATGATTTATCATCATTATTTATCATAAGCATCATTCATAATTTCCACACGTACTCACATAATGTGCCATTAATCAAAATTAAATATGCAAATTAGTTGAGAAAAAAAAATATATTCATCATCTTGATGAATAATGATAAATCAATTCATCAAAATTTCATAAGCATAGCTTTAATTTATATTTTCTTTGTTTAATTTTGTTTTTGATAGCATCAAGCACAGCAAGATTATTGAACAACAGTGGTGCAACAACATATGGCCAAAAAGCATGGACCATCTCAGAAATTTACTTGAACAAAGGATTAGCTTATTGGGAAAAAAATTCACCATCATCTTATAAAACTGCTGCTGATTTAGGAAAACAATACTCAAAGCTTGCTAAAGATATGTACCTCATTGCATTTAATACAGCATCAAAGCTTTATAAAAATTTAGCTTTGTATGTTGAAGAAAAACGACCTCTTGTCGTTGCTTCAGTAAGTTATATATTTTACAAATAAATAGAAAATTTAAATAAACATGTTTATTAATTTAATTTGTTTGTTATTCTAGATCAACACCTATTTTCCAGGGTGGATTGAATCATTCCAATCATTTTATGAAATACAATTAGCATCATTAAAAACAAATTCAGCAAAATTAGCTAATTATGCTGAAAATCAATCAATTACATTTATCAGATGGATTCAAACTTCTGTTTTTGTGTATGTTTATTAATGTTTTTTTTTAATACTAGGTTTAATTATTAATTAATAATTTATTTTATTTATTATTTTAGTGGTAAAATGAGTCCAGAAAGTATTACTGGATATGCTAAACAAGCCATTGATTCAACGCAGCTGTTTGCTAATCAAATTTACGATTGGGCATATGAAAAACTTCAAAAAGTTCAAAAACTTTAAAAAGTTTTATAAATAAAATAACAACAACAACAGATGTTGAAGTATATATTATATACAAAACGATCAAAAACGTTTTAAAATAATAAATTTGAAAAAAAAAACAAAAAAGATTTAAAAAAGAAAAATATTTACTACAATGTGTCAACCATTCATTTAATTTTGACAATTATCACATTTATTATTTTTTGGCTATTGTGGCGGCCATTAAACCTGTGATAATTTACAAATGAAAATGTATTATTATTATTTTTGAAATATCTCACAACTCTAAAATAACATCGAGTTAATTTCGAATAAAAATAATTTTAGAAAAAAGACCAAAGTCGAATCAAGAAAACTCGTTTTTTACAAAACAAGTTATATCAAAATTAATTTAAAAAAAAAAAAAAAGACATTTTCATAATTAATTTATTATTTTAAATAATTTCATTGTTTTTTTTTTTTTATATATTTTTCTTTGATAGTATTGTCTAGAATTGTTGAGTGAAGACACGACTGAACGAGTCACAAACTTTATTGCAAGTAAACTTGTTTTCTTCTTTTTTTTTTTCTAAGCAAATTTGTATATTCTTAAAAAATGTGTTTCGAGGGCTAAAAAAAAAATCATTGTTTAAGTATATAAAGCTATAATAAAAGTACATTTTTTATAAACTTTTTTTTTTTTTTAAAAAACACTGGTTATTTAATCCAAAAGAAATTTGAATATTTGACTTTTTTTTCAATGGTATTTATTGATGTCAGTAAAAACTTACTCCACATATTTCTTAAACTTTATCGCAAATTTATAAATTAGAAAAAATATAAAGCAGAAGTACATGTCAAACTTTCATGTTTTTTTTTTAGAACAATAAATATTCACAAACATTATTAAATTAAAAGACGATTGAAATTTCAAGATAAAATAACTTGAAAGTTTTTTTTTTTTTAAATATTAAAATAAATTGTAAATTAAATATCAATTCCATATAAATGATTACGTTTTTTTTTTGTTTTTCAAGACTTAATTAATAAATGTAGCATAATGTAAATGAAAATTACAAAACAAAAAAAAAAAAATAAAAACGTTACAAATCATCAGGAAAGAAGACCTTCATGGAGTTTTTGTATATTTGGTTACAAAGAAATTCTTCTTCTTCATCTCTAATTCTAGCCAATATCTCAAGAATTTGACTGCAATAAAAATAAGATATTAAGTCTTAAAATAATTGCATTAATAATTTATAAAAATACTTACACAATAGTACATGGTTCATTTCTTCCTTTAACTAATTTATCAATTTGCCATTTTTCTTTTTTAACTGTTGGAAAATTGGTGATAACATCTTTGGCTGCAGCATGAGTTGGTCTTATTTCACACCATGGACAATCAGTTTCAATCATAATTCTATCAGCTGGTATTGTTGTCAATGAAAATAAATTATCCTCTGTTTTTAATGAGCTATAATTTACAATTTTAAAAATAATATAAATTCTCAAATAATTATCTTATTTTAAATCAATTAAAATTCAATTATTTACCATCCATTTATGCCAATGTAAAGACCCAATTGTAATATACTATTAGCTTCTTCTGGATTACCATCAAATGAATGTACAACACCTTCAGTCAATTGATCCTTATGTTTTCTTAGTATATTTATAAAATCATCTGATGCATTACGACAATGTAAAAACATGGGTAATTTTAAAGTTGAACACAATGATAATTGCATTTCAAAGAATTTTTTTTGTGTATCTTTTGAACAAAAATTAAGACGATCATAATCAAGACCCATTTCACCAATTGCAATTATTTTATCACGATTTGCAAGTGCTAATTCTGTCATTGATTTTAAATAATTATCTGGATCACCAGATTCTTCAAAAATATTACATCTAGTTGGATGAACACCAACTGTTGTAAATAATCTAGCTAAAATAAGCATACAAAATTATTTCATTAATTTAACAATATATAATTTAAAAATAAATACATACAATCTGTTCTAGCAAGCACCAGTGCTTGTCTACTTTCATCAAGACTACCAGCAGTTATTATTATTCTTGACAAATTATTATCCCAACTTCTTTTAAGTACAACATCTAAATCAGCTTGATGTTTTTGGGTACCATGATAAATTCCTTGATACATAGGGTCTAATAAATTTGCCCCAATATCTAGTAAAAAAAAAAAAAGAATATTAATAATAATATAATAAACAAATAATTATTGACAATTTTTATTATGACAGACAAAACATAACCTAAAATATATAGGTATTTATATGAATGAAATTAATTTTAAATAGACAAAATAATAGTAAAATTTACCAATAAATTTACGTAAATTTGTCATTTTTGTAGTTAACATGAATATTTTTTAATTGGTCCACCACTGTGCTAATAAACACAGCTGGTGCACAACGATATAGCAGGTGTTTGTTGTGTATTTTTATTATTTTTTTTTTTTACCGCACTGAATATACTTGTGTCTCTAACACATGGATTACAATTGAAATAATGTACATACGTATACGCAAACTTGTATATGTATTATAAAATTGATATAAAAAAAATAAAAAGATATGATAAACAAATCCTATGAAATAAATAAAAAGTAAATTCAAATTATCATTCATCGAAATTTTCTAAATAATAAGACATTTGAGTTTTTTTAATTCGAAAAACAATATTAGCATTAATAACAAGTAAAATTATCAATAAATAAATAAAACAAAATTTTATTTATATATAAAGTTTATTAATAATATTATATTATTATTACAAAAGAATATTTTTAAGTTGTAATAATTTTATTTTATATAAGTATAAAGCTAAAAAGTTTTAAGCATTGTGTTTAGAAATTTTAAATTTCTACAAGTTTATTTATTACTATTAATTAGATCTAATTTAAAAACAAAAACACTTGTGGATTATATTTTTTATATTATGCATTATTATTATAATAATTAAGTGATTATTTATTGCAATGATTTGACAATGGAATTAATTTTTTCAACACATTCTTCTTTTTTTTTAGTTATTGAATTTTCAGCATCAACAAATTGTGTTCTATTTATTTTACCAGGTACAAGTTTATCAATATAAAGTACTTGTTGTTGATTATAATATTCTTTAAGTAATTTATCATATTTTTGTAATTCCATTAGCTTATCATAAATATCATTTGATTCATTTTTAATTTTTTGTGAAAATTCATTAAGTATATTTGTTGAATTTTTATAATCATTATTAATATTTTTAATAATTGATAAAAATACATTTGTATCTTTATTTTGTTTTAAATAATTTAATTGTTCATCAAGTTGATTATATGACATAACACGTTTATCTTGTATTGCTAATATTTTTTCACATTGACCAGCAATTTTTAATTTACATTCAAATGCTTCATCTTTGTCAATTGTAAAATCAAGTCTAACATATATTATAACAAGTAAAAATAATAAATACAATGCAATTGCAACTAATAATGGTTCTTGTAGCATAAGTAAACGTGGAAAATTATATTTAAGTTTAAAATTTTGTATATGATTTTCAACAAGATTACTTTTAGTAAATGATATTACTGGACGTCCAGTTGTATCTAAATATGAATAATGAAGATAATTTTGTTGTCTTTCAACTTCATATGGTGTTGATAATTCAAAATTACGTGTTCCTTCTGGTAATATTATTTTAACAATTAATTCATCAATAATCATATCATCAAATATATGATCAATCAATCTCATATTTAATAAATACTCGCTATTATAATTATTATAAAATAAATATTCATAACTTGGTACATTATATCCAATGATATAATGTGTTTTCCATCCACCAAATAATGGAAATCTTGGACGTAAATTAACATCAACTGAATCTTTTTTAATTCTTGTATGTGATGTTGATATATTACCAATATCATCACGATAATAAATATCAGTTGCTGCTGCTGGTAATATTGTATCAAAATTTTGTACACTTGATTGACCAGATTTATGTTCTCTTGAATAATCATATCTTGAAAATGAACCCTTTAATAATGCACCAGTATGTAAAAGATCAATTGTTTCTTCAACAGCAATATTACCCCAGTGTGATATTTCAATGACTCTTTCTAATTTTTTAACTGTTAAAAATTTATTATTATTTTCAAAATGTATATTTAAATTATCTTTACTAAATGGTGCACGTTTATCAAATGGTCCATATGTTATTGTTGTATCAGTTGATGTATATGGTTTTAATTTTGTATATGATTCAATATTTCTTGATGGTAATATAATATGAGTTGTTTGTTTTATAATATAATATGGTGAATATAAATATATATTACCATTATATTTAACTAATTGTTTTTCTTTTTGTGTTATTTCTTTTGGATATGGTTCCAATTGATGAGTTGATATTGTTTCAATTTCAACAGATGTTGATCTTCCTGATTGTAATGAATCTTTTAAGCTTATTTCATAATATATATTATTATTTAATTGTTTTTTTGATATATCAAGCTTTGATCTACTTGCATCTCTTGTTTGTGCTGATATAAAACTTAAACTTTCATTGCTTGGTGATTCAATGGTAAATAAAAAATTATTAATTGATGATTTACCAGAATTTTCAATGACAATTTTTGTTGTTATTTTTGTTAATTGGGATTGTAAATCAATTATTCTGTCAACATTTTTTAATACCACGTCAGTTAATTGTTGTTCATTACTGGCAAATACATTTAAAGTATTTAATAAAAGCACCAGGTTAAATAATAACCACCAGCTATTAGACATTTTAATTATCATCTAATAAATCAATCAATATCTTAATATTTATTTGTATTCTTTTTAGATATAGAAATAAATATTTTTAACCGGTTATGACAGTTTGACAAATGTGAAATGACACTCTTTTGTGTTGATTGTAATGTTGTTTACTGTCAAAACTTCAAAAGCTAGCGAGAAGAATAGAGGTCTCTTCCATCGTAGAAAATTTACTAGCGCTAGGAATATTTTTTTTTTTTCCATCTCAACATCCGTTCGTGGTTTGAATTTAAAACAATATATATATACGATATATATATTTGATAGAATAATAGTAAAATAATTTTTTTTTAATGATTAAAAATGGTTAAAAATGATTTAATAATTTTAATAATTTTAGTTTTAAAAATAATATAAGGAAAAAATATATTAGAAATTTTTTTTTCAAGGTTGTTTTATTTTTTTTTTTTTCATGTATTGATTTTTTCTTTTTCCATATGGACGGTATTGTTGAGTTAACAAACGTTGCTTATTGTTTAGTTTGCCTTTGGCTGCAGCGGAGTCAACAGCATTTTCTCGGGCTAGAAAATAATTTATAAATTTTGGTTAGAAGTC
>MKYW01000089.1:0-21723 GCA_015776835.1 Aphidius ervi
TTTTCTTAGGGAAAATATATTTTGACGAGTATGAATTCGTTATCGAGTTTTTTATGGAATATATGCCCCTTGATCGTCATAAGCAGTTTGAATATGTCAATATAAGCCATTTATTTTTTTATTTTTATATTAAAAAATAAATGATATTTTCGTTTATTTTTTAGTTTTTTTATTTATTTTTTTTTCGTCTATGGTGAATAGACGATTTATGTGATAATTATATAAAACATTCAAGTGTCATCTCAACTGTGAAAATATGAAAATAAAATTTTCCATCACATTTAATAATTTTTTGTTTAAATGTTTTTTCTTTTTTTTTTTTTTAGAATATTTATTTGTTGTTTAATATTGAAATATTTATTTCAAATGATTATTTATTTTATTTCATTTAGAATATTTATTATTTCTTTTGTTTTATCAAGGTCCTGTGCCTTTATTTATTAACTGTTGAAATTCAACCACAGTTAAGGTTGATCCTTAAAAAAGCTCAGCACGTATTATAGCCACAATCGTGCTTTGAGTAAATGATGTGATAACAAAATTTAACATTTGTTAAAAAAAAAAAAATAACAACAACCTACAAGTATTTTTAAATTACATATTACGGTTACATATTGCCCAATAACGTTTCCAAATAAAGAAAAAAAAAAAAAACATGATAATGGGTAAACGTACAACCAAAAAGTTTATATATATTTTTTCACTAATATCATGTTGTTTTTTTTATTTATTTTTACAGGAATTGTAATTAAAATAACTAAAAAAAAAATATATATTATTTATATTTATAATTGGACGTTTCTAACGAGTCAGAATAAAAAAATAAATAAATAATTAAGCAACCAATTAAATTAATTCAACAATATAATTATAAAATATTAAATTTAATTATTTAAATAAAAATTTGACTAATAAAATAATATTTATATCAATCTTTATCGTTGATTATAAAAAATGAGAAAAACCAAGTTGTATTATTTAATTTTTCCAGTTGAATATAAAAAAAAAAGGCTAAAAAAAATTAATTTTAATGTTCAAATATTAATCCATTTACTCATACCAAATAAAAAAAGAAAAAACAAATTAATTCGAGTTTTTTAAACAATAATAAAAACAAATTACTGATGGTTAATTGATTTTTATATTTTTTTTTTTTTTTATATAGCAACACATTAAATAGACCCTTTCTTGAATTTTATTATCTCAATCTTTTGTGTGGTATTTATGTTATTGTCTCTCATAATAATTATCAAAAATAAAATTGTCTATCCACCCTTTAATTAGGCTGAAAAAAAAAAATAACATGAATTTTTTATTTGAATTTTCTATTGATTATTTATAATATATAATAAATTACAACTTTGTATTAATTTTTTTTAATTCAAATTTAGTGAAAGATGAAGGTTAAATCTTGTAAAATTTTTAAATAAATTTTTGTAATATATTTTACTGCTGATTTTTCCCCCAATTTTATAATATTTTATTTCAAGATATTTCAATTAAATTGAGTGTATTTTGCCAAGTTATATTTTAACTTAACATCATTGTTTTTTATTATTTTTATTTTTTAAATTTATTAAATTTATCAATCTAATATTCATAAAATAAATTTAAAATATAATTAAAAAAATATATATTTTTTTTTTTCAATATTTAACCCCTTTTATTGTGTTTATTGTTTCTCTTGAAAATATATTATATTTTGTTTTTTTTTTTTTTAATTAGCAACAAAGAGTTTATGAAAAAAAAATTATACATATAATGTTTATTAAAAAAAAAAAGTTTAATGAGATAATAAAAATAATTCACAAAAGAGGATAATACATTTGAAAAGTATAACCTATTTTCCACTCTGTTTATTTTATATTTTTTTTTTTTTGTAAATTTTGAAAATATGATTCAACAAACATGACACTTTGATAATTTATATTTAATTAAATATATTTAAAAAAGTGAATTTTTAGTTTAAAAATAAAAACACAATCGTGTCTGTTAAATTGTCTATAAGTTGAAGTTTTTTTTTTTAAAAAATAGATACAATAAAAAATGTATTATTTTCACTATTTTTATAGTATTGTTTTTTTTTTTTTTTTTATTGTACTCGTAAATACACTCAGACAAAAGATATACGTGAAATGCATTTTTCATATGAAACATTATTCTTCTCGTTCATGAGAAGAATGTGGTGCACATTCAATTTACCAATATTTCATATTGAATCGAACAATTCAATATAGAATCCAAATGTGTGCTTCTTAATTGAGCTTTTCATTTATTGTTTTTTTTTAAATATTCATGGGGTATTGATATTATTAATAGCTTATGAAAAAAAAAAAAGACAAAAGTATATTGATATTGTACACCGAAAAATAATGTGTAAGATTAAAATTTTTTTGATGCAATATAAAAATAATTTTTAACTTGTTAAAATTAAAAAAGATAACAAAAAATTATAAACAAACTTTTAATATTATTTAAATACCAATATTACGAATTTTTATAAAACAACAATCTTCAAATATATTTTGAGTTAATTTAACTAAAAAAAAAAAAACGAACAAGCATATATTTATTTAAAAAACTTACCAAAAAAACAGAAGAAAAATACAATTGAATATAGTGTTATAAATATTATCCTGACATCAATACGATCAAATATATATTCTTCATTATTTGAACTATTTCGAAAAGTCTGATTCATTGTAACGTTGTCATTTGGCATCATGGTCGTTGAAATATTCAACGGATGAACGTTCCACGTTTCTACTTCCTGAAGCATTCTAAAAAAAAAAAAAACAAAAAAACCATTTCAACAAATAAATATGTATATTAATAATAATAATAATAATAAAAATGTTTTAAAAGAATATACAAAGTTTATTGTTGTCTGAATAAATCCTTAAGGCTGTAAAAAATTTCAATGTTTTTTTTATTTTATCATCAGAGTGAAAACTCCAAGTTTTCTTTTAAAATCTGCACTCACAATAACTTTTTATTCTCTACAACATTGAATAAAAATTTTATGAAAAAAAATTTATGTTAAAATAATAAAAGGCTTTGATAGAAAATATTTACGAGGTTGAAAAAACATTTGTTTTTTTTTTTTGGTATTTAATTATGATATGATTGGTTAAAAATGTCAATAAAACATTTATCAAATAATTCGTGGGGATAATTGAAAAGGTGTGCCATTGACAAACACACGTGGAGAATATTTTTTTATTTTTATGGTTATAGAAAATTATGAAATATTCGTAAATAAAAAAAAAAAAATAGAAATAAAAATTCAATGCTTTTTAATTTTTTATAATTTTATATACATGTGTTATTTAAATTTTATATAAAAAATTTAAAATTTACATTTTTCAGTGATATTTGAATTTATTTGCTTAAATCAATTTGCATTTTTTTTTTTTTTTTAAATAAAATTTATAGATACTTATGTATCAGGGTAGACTGAAGACAATAAGCAAAAGTGAGATTACATTATTAGATCTACCCTTGTCGCAAAAAGACGAAATATTTTTTTTGACATTTTAAAATAAATGAAATTCCCAAGATACTCATACAATATTCGCAAATAAAAAAAAAAATTTAGAATAAAGCCTTGTGGGCATTGTCATTTTTCACGATAATAATCAACAAATATTTTAAAAAATATATTATAAATTTTTCATTGGAATATTATCATATAAAAAAAGTTGAAGAAAAAAAAAAAAATTAATTAATTAAAATAACTTAAAGCTGAAGTAGCTAAAAAAATAGTATTAAAAATTTAACAATTAAAATATTTAAAAAGAAAAAATTTATATTTAAAAATAAAACAAATAAATATTTATTAAATTTTCATGATTTTAGTTTTAAATATTTCTAAGCTTAATAAAAATAAAAAAATATCTATACGACAATAAAAAGTTTAGAGTAATTATACAAATTCAAAGTGTCAAGTTTACGATATATGTTAAAAGAATAAAATGTAAATTTACTAGAGACATTTGAAGAGACAAAATAAAAAACATTTAAAAAAAGAAGAAAAAACATTATATAAAACATTCAATCTTATTCACTGTATTCCATAAATTCCTCTGGGTCTCATTGAACCATCAATTCAACCGAAAATAAAATAATAAAAAAAAGAAATTCTTTCAAGAAAAAATATACTTGTTTTAAGATGAAAGAAATAAAGACAAGTTTTGGTTGTTGATACTCAAAGTAACTGTTATTTGAAAAACCATATTTTTTGAGGCTTCACTTGAGAAGGTGGTAATCAAAGACAATCCAGTCATCTGTAGATAACCAAAAAAATAAAAGGAACAATAAAACAAGAGGGTAAAATACCAAAAGGTGAAAAGAAAAAAGAAAAACTGGTTAAACAAGGTCGAATCCAGACATAACGAGATAAAAAAAAAAACAAATTTATATATAAGATTGAATAGCAAGAGTGTATAAATATACCATATAAGTATTATATTTTTATATAAATAAGAAAATGTCTCTATTGGGGTTGTCTGATGTCTCTGTAATGCCTTAAGGGGGTTTTTGTTTTTTTTTTTTTTTTTCAAATAGACAAAGGGAGAAAATATAATAAGTTACGTGTTTCCAAGGAGCTCAGCTGCGTGACAATGATCACAGTGATGATATCATTATTACACGTACTTTTTCAAGAAAAAAAAAAATAAAAAAATAGCCTTATAACTAGATTATATGTGAATTTCATATTTATATATACCTAAAAATTATTATGTTATTTTTTTGATGTATAAACTCAATAAGTAGTCAAAACAAAATAAATAAATTTTTCGATAATCTACAATTTTTTTACAATTTTTTTTTTGTTATTTTAAATATAAATTGTCTATTGATATTATTATTATGAATTTTTAAATTTGTCAATGTTTAAAAATTTATCTAAAATTTATTTAAAAAAATTTTTTTAATAATTTATTTTATTGTTGATAATATGACACTTGTTTTTATCATAAAAAAAAAATAAAAAAAAAAAAAAAAAACTAAAAAATATTTTTTTACATTTTAATTTGTTTATTTAAATAATAAATTATTTATTAATATTTTTTATAATTTATATTATTGTATTAAATGTAAAGAAGCGTAATTGTCATATTTGAAATTTTTTTTTTTTATTTATTTTGTTTTTTTAAAAGGTAAATAAACGTTGCTCCAAAAATTTTTTGGCAAATGACTTGGCATATCCCTCTGAAAATTTTTTCATTGACTTAAAATTTATTAATAGTAAAAAAGGCGTATGTCCCATGTGTTGAAAATATAAAGGTATATTATAAGCATGATTAACAGTAAATAGGCGTATGTCCATTGGCCATATGATTTTTTAAACTTTTAAATTAGAAAAAAAATAAAAAATAAAAAAATGTAATTCCATGAAGTTTGTTGTCCATTATCTGCAGATGCTTACGCTCTTTTGAGTTTAATTTTTTTGTTCAAACAACTTGAAAAAAATTAGAAAATAATTGAAGAAAAAAAAAAAATCTCTGACATATATATTTTTAAACTTTAAAATCAGTTATTTAATATATTTACGATTGTGGGTAGGTATTATATGAGTTGGCTTTATTCATTGTCAAGTAATACTCTCTGTCAATAAAATTTATTATTTATGTTAGACAAAGTAATATTGATTGTCGACATTGTAAGCCAATAGATAGTATTCAAATGAAAATTGAATAATCCAAAACTTTTTGAATACACTCAATTGTTTGTTGAGGATAAAAAAAAAAAAAAGAATTTAATAAAATGAAAAATGCACTATCCTTGAAGTACAACATAAAACAAACAAAATAAAAATATATTTATATGTAAAACAAAATTAATCTACATTCAAATAAATTTTTAAAACTACTAAAAATATTTTTTTGAATATTAAAACTTATTTAAATATAAATTTAATTTATTGTAAAAATTTCTTTTTAAATTTTTAGAGGTTTTGGAAAATCAAGAGTATATAAATTATGTTGAAAAAGGTTTATCGTAAATATATATATATGTATATAAATTTGTTGCAGATGTAGTATAATGCGGTAAAATGTAAATTATTAGTAGTTGAATAGAACAAAATTATAGCATTATTTTTAAAACAAAAAGAATAAAAAAATATATAAACAAATACCCTCAATTATAAATTAATACAACTTTTTAAATATAAAATATAAAAAAGAAAATTACAATAACTAATTAAAATATATAAAATTTAATTTGTTTTTTGAAAATTAAACCTAGTTTAAAATTTATTACAAATTTTAACACTGAATGTTTGATTTTATCAAAATATATATTCAACACATTTGATCCAATAAATTGAAAAGTTTTATTCTGTATTGTCATTATTTTATTACTGTTTTGCTTTTTTTTTTTAAATTTAATTATCATCTTTTTGTAAGTGAATTTATCTTGAAATGTAAATGACACTTGGCCACATTTCCTGGATACTGATTACTGAGTTTGCATGCTGTGATATACTTAAAACAAACATTTGGAAATGCAACTTTTGAGATAAGAACTTTTCATTGTTTGTCTTATATATATATATGGGTAAATAAACGTGTAGTAACAATCAAATGCAATGTCGTAGTTGTGTATACATAATTCAGTAAATCAATTCAATTTGGTTAATGATTATATGGATAATTAAAATTACTTTAATGATTTTTTTTATAACAATATACTTTGAAAATTTACTTGGTATGGTATATGGATTTATTGAAAGTTTATTTTTAATTAGAAGCTAAATTTTTAATATCTGTTTACATTTAAACTAATGAAACAAAAACATTGCAGGTTTTTTTTCTTCTTTTAGGACAATTTTTTTTTTTTATTGAATAATAATAATGTTCGTTACAAAGTAAAATTATTGTTTGGGATATTATTTTAATTAAAATTGATTGTTTCGTTGAATTTCATTTATAAATTTTGATTACATGATTTATTATTAATTCAAAAATATTATAAAATTAATATTCACAATTGTTATTCATTTTAATAATTATTTTTTAGTCTTGAAATTTCTAAATTTCAATTTCAAATGAAGAAAGTTGTGTCTATTGTAGTATAAACAGATTAAAATTGACCTTAGGAAGTTTTAGTTAAACTTTGACAATTTGAAACATAATGAAATTGATAATAATTGTCTATTTTGTTGTATCGATTTAATCCAGTTTAAGAATATCAATTTAAAAAAATTAAAATTCACTTGGTACAATATATATATTTTTAAATAATGAATTAATTGTTTTTTTTTTTTTTTTTTTTTTTTTTNATCAAATTATATATGCAAAGGAAAAAAAAAATATGTAATGAAATTCACAGCATGATTTTTGAATAATTTTGAAAATTTGATTTCTATATTTCATTGCAAATCAAATTATTTTTACTATCTTTAGACCTTTAATAAAAGTCATTTGATTTTGATATGGCTTCTTGGTTATCATATTATGTCCTGGCTATTTCAAGGTTTTCTTACTTGAATAACAGTTGGATTTATACTGCAGTAAAAAATATGTAATGAAATCCATCAGAGAATTTTTTAAAATAAATATCTACATTGCTTTTTTTATTTTTTTTATATTATAAACGAATATAAAAGTTTATTTGTGAAGGATCATTGTGAAACTCATAGTTTGATGTTCAAATGTTTTTAAAAACTTTAATAAAGGTTAGCCTATATATGTACAAGTGTTTCTGATATTTTAAATATTTTAATAAAACTTTTTTAAATGCTGGAAAATTTGTACTAAAGAGCAACAAAAAAATATGTTCATGTTGTTAATGTAAATACCAATAAAATAATTCAAAATTTTTTATACTAATACAACAATAAATTTTCATGCTGAAAATACTTAAAAAATTGTCAAAAATCAATATCTAAATACTGAAAAAATTTTATTTTAATATGATATTCAAAAAAATATTGCAAAATTTTTTGCATTCAGTTTCAATATAAAATAACAAAATGTAATTTTTTTTTCTATCAAGAATTATAATTTTTTTTTTTCAACAACTTTTTCACAATAAAGTGACAAAATGTGTAAAAAACAAAAAAAATATATAAAATGTATTTTCAGAGTGATAAAACAATGAAAAAAAAAAAAAAAAACCAAAACCGATAGATGAAAAAAAAATAAAAAAAAACCAAAATCAATATAGCTATATGTAAAAACATCCCTTCGAAAAAAAAAATTGCATCACAAATTCAGCTGATTGATAACTTTCGAATCCCCACTAAGTTATTTATTTTTTTTTTTTATTTAATTTTATTATTATATTTATATATCAAGAGATAACAAGTCTGAGTCTCCACAATCCCCACCAATTTTATAATGATGATTGTGGCATAAAAGCATTCATCTTTGGACCGACAGTTGACGAAAGTCATCGGAAGTGAACGAAAAGAAATTGTGAAAGAAAAAAAACAACAAGTATAAATAGTTTTATTTTTATTACCACTTGTAACAATAAATTTATTTAAATAATAATAATAATTTGTGTCAATTATATCATTGATACAATTGAAAAAAATAAATAAATAAAATGAAAAATTATTGAGTTACAATGCAATTTGTTTTATGTGGCTTTTATACATATCTCTGAGCAAATAAAAATAAAAATTGATTACAGTCATCAACGTGGATGTATTTTGATTGATAAAAAATAAAAAAAAAAAAATGAAATTAAATCAGTGTACATAGTGACAACAAACATTGTTATTATTTGGCTATTAACATAAATTTTATGAAGAAAAAAATATTTTTTAATCTAGTAATTATAAAAAACAAAGTTAAAAAAAATTATGACAACCAATATGGAAGCACCAGATTATCAATTAGAAGAACAATCAAATTTAAATGTTGAAACAGGTATTATTTATTATTTAATTGAATTTTTATTTAAAAATTAAAAAAAAAAATTTAATTCTTCTTTTTTTTTTATTTTTTATTTTATCAATAGAATAAAGTTTTATTATTATTTATTGGTAAAAAGTTTATGTATTAATAAATAAATAGATGAGTAAATCAATTGAAAAATAAAAAATAAAATTTTTTATAATTATAATGACCAGTTAATAGTCTTGATAAAAAATTTAAAAATATATTTGATGAAATTTTATCTCATCATTGTCTACTAGAAAAAAATATGACCATTCGAAAAATTAAAAATTTAAAAAATATAAACCAGCAGTTTGTCATATTATTATTATTATTTAAAAAAAAAAAAAATATTATTTTTGTTGAGGAAAAAGGTATTAAAAAAATATTAAAAATTGATAATTAATAGATAATAAAATTGCTTTTTTTTTTTTAAATTTCTTTTTGGATATTGTACAATATTCTTTGTACAAATGATCAATTATTTTTGTTTCAAGTTGGATTAGTAATAATTAAAAAGATCATTAGTAAAATATACATTTTTTTTTCTACTATAAAAAAAGATGTTTATTTTTTATTTATTTATTTATTTTTCCAGTCAATATTATTTTCCATGATAATAATCAATTTTTATGTCATTATATTTTTTTAATAATGTTACGAATTTAAGCTTAATATATCAAACCAAGTCAAAGCTCGTCTATAATCACCCTGTTTGTATTAAAATATATATACAAAAAAAATAAATAAAAAACAAAAATTAATATCATAATAATATAAATAATTTTATTATTATATAATAAATAATAATAAAAATAAAATTAGATGGTGAATAAAAAGTTGTTGCTTTGCATTATCATGCTAACTAATCTTACCTGACATTGAATTTATCATCACCTTGTGACAATCCATCCATTGGCAATTTTTTAAAGCTCAAAAAATCAACTAAATTCACTGTCATTTTTCACTTGTATTTAATTTTCTAAATATTTATTATTTATTATTATTATTATGCTTTTTTTTTTTGTCATTTATATTTTTTTATTCTTTTGAATATTATTTATAATCTTGTTATTTTACTTTTACTTCAATTGGCAATTTATTTATTTATTTATAGTTATTTAACTCGAGTTTTTTTTTTTTCATATTTTTTTATTATTATTGTAACTGATGTTGAAAATAGAAATTTATGTTTATCGTATTAGAAATATCACTAATAAATTATTATATTATTAAGAATTAAATTTGATTTTTAACTTAAATTTTTAGTTGCTATTTATAATATTTTTTTAATATATTAATAAATATACATTTTATATTGTTTGAATACTATTTTAATTTAGACAATGTCACCAACAAGTTATCATTCAATTTAAGCATTAAAATTTAAATTGATTCTCAAGTATTTCATGATAATTTGCAAATAAATTTGTTAGATCAATAAGATCATTATTATTGATTGTTATTAACAATACATATATTTTTTAAAAAATAAATTATCATTTAAAGTGTGAAAAAAACAAAAATATAAATTAATAAAAATTATATATGTATATTACGAAACCACAAAGTGATGCATTTTGTTAAAAAAACTGTCTCACTTAAATTTGGCACTTGTTCAAAAATTGACGCGTCTGCATTCACTATATCGCACGCACCTTACAGACGTAACAATTAAAAAATTTAAAAAATTAAAAAATACTTGTAAAACACACTTGTGTGTTTTNTCTTGTGTTATCAAGCACAATTTATCATATTTTTTTTTTTTTTTCACAAATTTTTTTCCTTTTTTCTATACATTATAATTGTATGAAAATATTTCAGGTGATATTTTAATATTTAAGCAAAATTTTTATTCATGAAATTCATTAAAACTAATCGCCATTATAAATGTTTTTTTTCCTTTGATTTCTAATAAAATAAAAATAAAAAAAATTCAAATTGAAATGATTGTTTTTTTTTTCTATTTTTTCATAATTTTATTGAGTTAAAAATTATGAATTTAATTAAATAATATTATTGTACTTTTATTTATCAAATGTCAAGGGATGACATTGCCAAATTTGATTTAAATCGCGCCAAGCTCGGTGTTTGAAGCAGCACTGAGGTAAAACGCGCGAGTTACATACTCTATTTCGAGAACATAAGAAATAAATTTTTTTTTTTTTTTTATTTCTTTTCATCTACATTGCGCAAGCGTTTCTCCCTCTATTTTCAATATACATAATATCAAATAAAATAGTCCTCCAGTTTAGTTTTACTAAAAAGACACAGATGTTGTATTTATATATGACAATGAAAAACACTTTTTTTTTATATTTTTTTTTTAATCTAGTTACATATATTTTTATTCAAATTGTTGGATTTTTTTATTTTTATACTTTTTTATTTTTTTATTCAACACATATATTTGATACGTGCATCATCATCATCATGCAGTTGAGTGGTTAAGAGCCAACCAGGACATATTTAAAAATAACATATTAAGAATTTAGTTTTCAATAGTTTTTTACAAGATTTTTTATTATTTATAAATTTATTAAAATTTTTCAAGAGTCTTGATACATTATTTGCAATTTTATATACCTTTTATAATTTTAATTATTATTTTTTTTCTTAAATATTGTTTATTTTTATATTTAAATGAAAAATAAATTTTTTTTTTTTTATCCATTGTCTAGTATTTTTTGTAAATTTTCTAAAAAAATTATGTTTCTAATTTCATGTGACTTGAAATAATGTCAAATATATATTTTTATAAAATTGAAAACAAAAATTAATTTAGTCTATGAAAAAAGACGTTTGAAGTATAAATTAATTAAAATATATTTCCTTTTTTTTTATCTCAACAATATGATGTCTATTTTCATGATGTATTTATTCTTGATTAGTGCACAAAAATTAAAAAAATATATAAAAATATGTCTCGAATGACTACTTGATAATATTGAAATATTATTTTATTTATTTCCGGTAAAATTTATTATCTTTCATAGAGTTTTTCATTGATTTTTTTTAATTTTATAAATTTTTTTTGATTGATATGTTGTAAACAACTTGTCGAAATATATATATTATATATTTTATTTAACGACAATTACTGTTTTTTAATTGTAATGTCCTTCATAATAATTCTCAACAATTTGATACATTATTAAAGCTAAAAATATACAATGATTGTCAATAAAATAAAAGCTCAAATTATTTATTGTGTTGTTAGCTTTTTTTGTTTTTTTAAATTGAATATTAAATTATCTACGAATATATATTTATAAAAGTAATATTTAAAGTTAATAATTTTAATATTTTACTTTTCCATTGAAAGTATGATCGATCAAGTAATTTCTTTAGTAATTAAAATATATATATATTTTACTAAAAAACTAATTCATTTACAACAAAAGTTTCAAGTATATAATGAAAGCAGTTTTTTTTTTTTTTTTATTTCTCTTTAAAGTTTTATCGTCTCTTCATTATTAATATTAGTTTCATTTTTCACTTACCTATAAAGTTTTCCAATATTAAAAATAAAAAATAAAAACTATATTATAAAGAAAATGTAAAAAAAAATTAATATATTTTTATGAAATTAAAGATGAAAAACTTTTATTTACACAATTTATTAAATCTAGATGAATTTGAAATTAGTATAATATATAATTTAATATTAATAATTATTTTTTTAAAATAATAATTTGTTTATTTATTTATTTGTTTTTATGTATTATTTATTTAATCATTTTCATTAATTTTCTAGCAAACAATAACAAGAGTAAAATTCAATCCTATGTTAAAAGACGTCTACCAATTTTGACATGGCTTCCTGGTTATCATGTGTCGTGGCTATTTCAAGATGTTCTTGCTGGAATAACAGTTGGACTAACTGCAGTACCACAAGGTATCGCTTACGGTGTAGTTGCTGGTTTGAAACCATCAGTAAGTATAATCATTCTCAATTACATATACTCTATATATTAAAACTTTTTATGCTAATATTGTCATGAATATTCATATTGTTATTTACAAAGTAACTGTTTGGAATATTATACTGGTATTATTTTAATTAAAATTGATTGTTTCGTTGAAGTTCATTTATAAATTTTGATTACATGATTTATTATTAATTCAAAAATATTATAAAATTAATATTCAAAATTGTTATTCATTTTAATAATTATTTTTTAGTCTTGAAATTTCTAAATTTCAATTTCAAATGAAGAAAGTTGTGTCTATTGTAGTATAAACAGATTAAATTTGACCTTAAGAAGTTTTAGTTAAACTTTGACAATTTCAAACATAATGAAATTGATGATAATTTTCTATTTTGTTGTATCGATTTAATCCAGTTTAAGAATATCAATTTTAAAAAATTAAAATTTACTTGGTACAATATATATATTTTTAAATAATGAATTAATTGTTTTTTTTTTTTTTTTTTTTTTTTTTTTTTNAAGCAGTGCTTTATGCAGAAGATATGTATTTTTTTTTTTTTTTTTACTAACCGAATTATATTTGCAAGAGACAATTAAAAATGAATAAATATATAATGCATTTATGAGTGGACCTTGTAAAATTTATAGCTTGATTTTTGAATAATTTATATTTTACATTATAAAACGCAAATTAAATTACATATTTTATTTTTGTAACAATTCAATTTTTTTTTTACCGAGTCTTTTATTAAAATATTGTCCAATTAAAATTATGTAACAGCTATTTTATTTTCTATTTATCATTATATAAAGTAACAAAAGCTTTTGATGAAAATCATATGCTCAATATAACAATAAAAACAAAATAATATTCGTTGTTTTATTTGACAATTGATTTATTTTAGCTCAAGAACTTATTTGAAGAAAAAAAAAAAATAAATTTTCCAATAAATTCTCGTATTTTATTGTTCGTTGGATAACCATTGAAAAATTGGAAATTATCTGTGTGAGTAGAAGCTTTAACTATCACCACAAACACATTAAAAAATAAAAGATAAAAAAAAAAAAAAATGTATAAATGCCTGTAAATTTACAATTGTGGATTTTACGTGAGAAAAATTGATACGAGAATTGAGTGGTTTGTGAAAGCACTATTTACATTTTCATTCAACGTATTGTTGTCAACAATATCATTCTCTTTTTATAAACTCCTGAATTTTTTTTATATAAAAACATAAAAATGAAAATATTTAAATCGAAAAATTTTTCGATGACAAAATTAATGAATCGTAAATTTCGTTGACCTTCAACGAAAATTGATTTTTTTTTTCGTTTTTTTTCCCACTCAAACTTGTATATGTCTTGGAAAATAAATGATAATATAATTTTATTTGAAACTTTATTCCATTAATTTTATATTTAAAAAAAAAAAAAAATTATATTGCGAAAATCAAGGGGCTACACAAAATGTAGTCAAAAAACACAAGTACTACACCTACTACGCCTTATACATAACGACAATGGCTACACTATTTACTACATTTTAAATTCATAATATGGATAATATTCAGGGGGTTTTGTTTTAAATATTCACAAATTTTCATAATTTTCTAGCTTTGCGTTTGTTGTTAAATAAATAAATAAAAAACTAGAAAAATATGCATCCGTTTGACTACAAGAGATTGATCTACCGTATTTATTTACTCAACAACCAAGGTTTCGGTTGAAAATTCATAATATGGATAATATTCAGGGGGTTTTGTTTTATATATTCGCAAATTTTTAGAATTTTTCAGCTTTACGTTTGTTGTTAAATAAATAAATTAAAAAATAGAAAAATACGTATCCGTTTTGTCGGTTGTACCTCAGCAGAAATAAAAATTACATAATTCAAATTTAAAAATGTATTTTTGAGTAAAAATATTTTAAATACATTCTTGTATAATTCTAATAAATAAATGTTTTCAAAAGTAAGGACAAAAAAAAAAAAAAAAAAAATNAAAAAAAAAAAAAAAAAAAAAATGTAATCAATATTTGAAGGACAAGTTGAGTAATGATGAGCTTTTTTAATTTAAAATTAATTTTATAATTTTGAACTGGTATTATTCAAGAAGTTACTGGGTGTCTGTGTATATTGAAGACAACAGAATAACATCAATTTATAAAATAGTGCATTAACTAAGCCAGTGTTGAATTTATTTACATATACAGTGATGTCAAACCAACTGTTGACAAACATGCGGCTCTAGATAAAACATAATTTAACTCAGCTCAATTCAGTAATTTCAAGCATCAATAAACCAACACAATTATTATTAAATACATATTTTAATCATCTTCATTCAATCAATGCTCAAAAATATATTACACAAATACTTTTTTTACTTTAATTAAATAATAATAAAGTAGATAATTTTTTTCTCAAATATCAAAACCATAAATATCCAATTTTTTCAACTTTATTTACTTTAATAAAATGTCATAAAATTTTTTAAAAATTTACACAAATATTTGTAGAAAAAAAAAGCAAAAGAATTTTTTTAAAATATATATGTATTTTAATTTGATTTAATTAATAATAATTTAGATAAATATTTGTACAAAAATTTAAATTTAAAAGAATTGGAGAAATTTTTTTTTTTTAATTAATTTTTTTTTTTTGTTTATAGTATGGATTGTACTCGTCATTTATGAGTAGTTTTATTTACATATTTTTTGGATCATGTAAAAATATAACAATTGGTCCAACAGCAATAATGGCATTAATGGTTGAACCACTTGTTTCAAAATATGGTCCAGAAATGGCTGTGTTAATTTGTTTTCTAAAAGGATGCATTATTGGACTTTTTGGAATATTTCATTTGGGTAATTTTATTTAAAATAAAAATATTATCATTACTTTTTATTTAAGATATCATAAAAATTTATTAAAAACTTTATTATCTATTTTTTTATAGAACAATTTAATTTATATATTTTTTTCTATTATTAAAAAATCATTAAATTTTAAAAATTTATGTTGGATATTTTTTCATTTTTTTAGTCTAATAAAGCTTACAGAGGAATTACTTCAAGTTATTATCAAATTTATTGTCTTTTATTTTAAATCTTAAACATTTTCTTGGCAGAGTAGTTTACTAATCCCTTGGCTAATTCTAATAACAAGTTTAAAACTTGATAAAAGATTAGAAAATGTCTTAACGATGAGGCTAAAATTTAAACCATTTTATAAATTAATTATCAATTGTTAAAAAAATAATAATATTGTTCTTAATTTTAACCAAATATCAAACTAATTTTTCTTCAAATAAAGCTAAATAAATTTACACTAGTATAATTAAAAAAAATAAATTTAATTGGAATATTATTCACTCAAACAAAAGCACTCTTTTTTTATCTTACAACATTATTTTTTAAACATAAAAAAAAATATTTTTCTATTTTAATTAAAATTGTATAAATATAATAGCAATAATTTATTGATAAATTTATTTGATTATTTATAAATATTAATTTAACTTATTATTTAATTATTTATTATATATAGTTTATTAATTAAATTTTTTTCAAAATTGTTTATAAAATAAAATTATCACAATTACAGGTTTTTTACTTGATTTTATATCATTACCAGTTATAACTGGATTTACAACAGCAGCATCAATAAATATTGCAACATCACAATTAAAATCATTACTTGGTATAAGTGGTAAAAGTGAAGATTTAGTTGGTACATTTAAATCTATTTTTAAAAATATTGAAAATATTAACAAGTGGGATGTATCACTTGGAACATTTACAATTATTGTACTAATTTTATTAAAAGTAAAAAAAAACAAACAAACAAAACAATTTATTATTATAAAATTAAAACAATTAATAAACATAAATTTTAATATTTTTTATTTTTTTAGAATATACCAAATAAAATAAATGGCACAGTGTTACAAAAAGCTGGATGGATATTAACATTAGCACGTAATTCGTTGGTTGTGATATTTGGCATTTTGTTGGCTTATATTTTAAACATAAATGGCCTTAAACCATTCACACTTACTGCCAGTAAATTATATATAAAATACAATTTTTTTTTGTTTAAATTTGTCTAGACAAAAGTGAAATTATAATCAATAATATTTTTTTCTGAATGTTATACTTTTAGGTTCAATGGATGAAGGACTACCACATATTTCATTGCCACCATTTTCAATGAATGATGCAAAAAATCAAAGTATAACATATGGATTTACAGATATGATACAAAATATGGGTATAACATTATTTACAATTCCCGTTATTTCGACAATTGAACACATGGCAATTGCAAAAGCATTTGGTAATTTTTATTAATTAATTTTACGTAATTTAAATTTAAATTTATATAGGTATAGTTTTTGTAATTTTTTATATTTTTTTTTTTTTTTAGCAAGTGGTAAGAGTCTTGATGCCACCCAAGAAATGTTGGCACTGGGGATTTGCAATGTCTTTGGCTCATTTGTCAGTTCAATGCCGGTCACGGGATCTTTTACAAGAACCGCTGTAAATCATTCGTCTGGTGTTAGGACACCCCTTGGAGGAATTTTTACTGGCAAGTGAATCTTTTGTATATATGTATATAAAATACACAATAATATAAAGATATAAATTTTACTTGAATTGTGAGTACAATAAACTCACAATAGACAATGTGTGGGTGGAATTTTTCGATCAATAATTTCTTGTTCAATTGTAATTTAAAAACAAAAAAAAAAAAATTAATTGATATAATTTAAATATAACTTTTATTCATTAATTAAATAACATTTTTTAATTAAAAAATAAATATACAGTATAGTTTTTTTTTAATTAAATGAATTAATTAAAATGATGTTTGAAATGCAACAAAAAAAAAATGATTTTCAAAAGATCAAAGAGAATATAAATATATATGAAAAAAAAATTTATATGATAAAACTTTGTATATAAAACGAACGATTTGTGTGAAAATGGCATCATCAAAACAATGTTTTAATATCATATATATAAATTTAATTAAATCGACAGGTGGTCTTGTTTTGCTCGCTGCTGGATTTCTCACTCAAACATTTCAATTTATTCCAAAAGCAACTTTAGCTGGTTTGATTATATCGGCAATGTACTATATGTTGGATTTTCAAATTTTTAAGCTTTTTTGGACTGCAAAAAGTAACTATTTTTATTTAATTTATAAAATTATTAAACTGCCTTATTGCAAACATCATAGCCGGTATTTCATTATGTTGAACAAAAATTTTACAGTAAAATTATTCCAAGAAAAACAAATAAAATAGCCATAAAATTGTTGAAAGAAATACAATAATCTTGATGGGAAAAACAGTAAGACTTAATTCGGCTGTCATATACGATTAAGCCACAGGATATTCTTCGTTTTTGACTGTCCACCCTTCAAACTTAATTCTTTTCAGAACTTAAATCAGCATCTGGTGATGAATAATAATAAGTATTATATGATAAATTTAGAAAAAAAAAATTAATAAATAATATAAACACTTTGGAGAATATTTGAAATGTTAATATTAAAAAAAATTAAATTAAAAGTAATAATAACATCAAGTTATTACAATAAATTGACAAATAAATTAATTTTTTAATTAATTAATTTTAAATTTATCCAAGATATATGATAAAAGTAAATTTAAAAAAAATAAATAAATTATTAAATGAAATATTTATTTATTTATCATAATATTTTTAACATTTTAAATAGTCATTATCATTGTTTTGTTTATATTTTACTATGCTTGAATTATTTTTATAATGATTAATTTTCATTTCAAAATATCTCATGGTTTTTTTCATATTGACACAAGCTACAGCATGTTTTTTTATTTATTTTAAAAATATTATATTAGCCAGGATATTTTATTTTTTGGAATAATTTAACTGGCAAATTTTTGTTTACAATATATTTTTACCATGATGTTTAGTTGTTTTATAATATTAATATTAATTATTAATTTATTTATTCATAGAAATAGACTTTTTCATAATGCTAATGACACTTGTCACTTGCATTTTTGCTGGCCTTGAAAAAGGAATAGTTTTTGGGATAATAATGAACCTCATAATCCTTCTGTCATTCACAGTCAAACCATCAGTCAAAATATCTATTGAAAAGGTAAGGAAAATTTCACAAATTAAATATATACTTTTAATGATTTTATATTTAAATTTGTAAAATGAAAAAAAAAAAAAAAAAATTAATCTCATACCAAAAGCCTATTTCCCCAGGNACGTTGGGTTTTATGAACTCCGCAAAAACTTTTGGGATAATCCATTTATGCCCAATTGCAAAATATATTTCAAAGATTTTCATTACATTGTTTGAATTTTTTATTTACTTTTTTATATTATTTATATATTTATTTTATTTTTCTAACAACTTTATTTCAACAGATCAATGAAAAAACTGTTGTTTACGTTACCCCAGAGGAAACAGTTACTTATCCAGCAGCTGAAAAACTTCGTGCAAATATAATGAAGCTTTCGGAAGATAGTACTGGTAATGTGATTCTTGACTGTAAGAATTTAAAACGCATCGACGTCACAGTAGTCAAGGTAAGCTCTATTTTTTTTTTTTTTTTTTTTTTTTTCTCTATACAAGTAAATCTTATGAAAAACCTTTTTTTATTTTTACTTTTTTCTTTTATACCACTAAAGTTTTAAAAGTTTTTTTCGTGAATTCATTCAAAACTTCCTTATCACTTCGTTCTGGATGAACAAAATTGCTACTTTTTTCCCTGAAAAATTTTCAACACTTTTATAAAAACCTGATTACATATTTTTTTAAATAAAAAAAAATCTATAAAACTAAATTGATTTATTTTTAATTTCAGAATATGAATTTACTTGCTAATGATTTAAAACTACGAAATTTACAATTTATATTTATAAATTCTAAAAATAATGTGACACATGTTTTTAACACAATTGCACCTGAAATTAAATCATCATTCAATCAACAAATTAATTTTTAAATAAAAATTTCTTAATTATTTATTACAATTAGAATTGGATACTTGTAAAAAAACCATCTTATTATACTCTGCTAGAAATATTTCTCCACAATTGAGGGTCCAGATGCAATAAACGGCCGCACGCTCGAAGCCCAAGAAAATACGACGTTGCTCTGGGTGAAAAATCAAACATGAAAAATTGAAAAAAAAAATACCATCATTTGTAGAATTAAAAAATACATTTTTTCCTTCAAATAAATTTTTTGTTATGATTATTAGTTAACGAGTTAAAAATTAAAAAGTATTTTTTTCAAAAAAATTAATTTTGTTTTTAATTTTCAACTCGTTAACTAATAATCATAACAAAAAATTTATTTAAAGGAAAATATGTATTTTTTAATTCTACAAATGATGGTATTTTTGTTTTTTTTAACTTTTCATGTTTGATTTTTCACCCAGAGCAACGTCGTGTTTTATTGGGCTTCGAGCCCTCAATTGACTCAATCGAAACAAAAAGTGATAAAAGCAGAGAAATATTTTCATCATATTAGTTATTAATTAAAAAAAATATAAAACAATATTAATAAATTAAAAAATGCAATTTTTTATTCAATTTAATTTAATTTATTTTATTGGTTAAAAAAAAAAAAACAAACAGTTACATATTTACAGAATAGACAAATAAAAGAAAAAAAATTGTAAAGTCAATATTAAAAAGAAAAATATCATTGTTATTAATTGATTATTATTATTATTAATTGAAATTAAAAATATATTTTATTTTATTTTTGTTGTTATTGTCAATAAAACTATTAGTAGTACATACTATTATTGAGTATATCATGAATTATTTTAAATCTGTATTGTGTTGTTTGTTTTTGTGTTCATCAATACTTTCATCATCTTGAACAACCCAAAAACAAATTCTGCAGTATTCACGACAATGTGATTTAACATGAGTTGATAGTGACATCCTTGTTGCAATTGGCTCATTGCAAAAATTACACTTGAAATTTAAAACTCGTGTTTCACGTGGCTGCAAAAAAAAAGTTTAACAACATTTATTAATATTTAATACATACCATTATTGATAAAATTTTTCATTTATTTATTATTATTTTTATTTGTTTATAACTTACAGTTTCAATGTCATCTTCTTTTTTTTCCAATAAAACTGCACAATTTTTTGGCGAACAAACTGAGCCATGTGGTCGAGGTACTCGTGTTGTTGAAACACGTGGTTGTTTTTCTGTAGTCTATTGAACAAATTAAATAAAAAAATTATTATTAAATAACAAAATATATAATTTTTATTAAACAAAATAATTTTATAATTAATATTTAATTATTGTTAATTAATTTAACATGATTTTTTTTGTCATTTTATTTATTTAATTTTGTTTAATTATTATTAAGATATTTACCTTTTTTGGTAATACAGTTGTGTCGTATATAAAATCTTTTTGTAACATTTTTTCACTAATTACTCGGTTACAACGAAGATTATACTTGCCCATTTTTCACAATGCAAATAACCTTTATTTTTTTTTTGCTAAAATTTTAAAGGACCTGTGCCTTGCATGGAGGTGAATGCTTATATATGTTATATTCACCTGCATGGTCTTTTGTTTACATCTGTGAGCGCATTCAGTCTAACCAACGGCAAAAAAAAAAAGAAAAATATGTAAATTAGGAATAGGCAGCCACGTGTATTATTTTTATGAAAATTATTTATTTTTCTAATTACATAGTAGCCTTAATTATAATTTTGATCATTTGTCCAAAATGATGATTTTTAGGGCCGGTTTTTTCGTCCAACATTACAGTTAACTGAGCATTAACTAACTTTAACTAACTAAGGATTAACTACTTATCGATTGATATTTTCAATACCAAAGCATG
>MKYW01000089.1:24003-38144 GCA_015776835.1 Aphidius ervi
GTAGAATAATATCAATATCATTAGCATATGGTAAACCATGCCATACTGCAAAACTAAGTGGAATGCTCATTGAAGCATCTGGTAGTATATATATATAAGATTTAAATTTCTTATGTACTGTTGAAGTATTGATTAATGCTAATAATGCTATATTTTCATTTTTACCACTCATTAAATCTTGGAGTTTTTTTTCATACTCAATACTTTCAAATTCATCGAAATTTTTAAATAGTTTATAAAAGATTTCATTTGAATTTTTGTCAATATTATCGTTAATTAATGTTTTATTTCCAATGTATAAATTTTTTGTATCCTTTGAACCACCAAATGTTATATTTGCTTCATTTGAAGCTTTTATTGTATTGTTTCTGATACGAGGTATAAATAATATTTTTCCTAGTAATGGTGATGAAAATGATCCTAATATTATACAACCAAATATAAACCAAGACATGAAAAATATTCTGTATGGAAATCTGACTGGTTGTTTATTGCATGCTACACCAATGAAAATAGCAAATATATCTAAAAATGATATTTCATGGAATAATATAAACTTGAAAATTATTGGAAATGATAAAACAGCCATCATTATAATCCATTGATCTATTGTTACAGGAATTGGTAGAGATGCTTTTTTTTCAGATTTATCTACAGGTATAAGCCAAACAAGTTTTACAACATCATAAGGAATCGTGTAATCAATATCAATTGTTGGTTGCCAAGGGATACCACCAATAACAAGATCATAGGATCTTTTGCTGCTTAATGAATTAACAATTCTTTGTGGTATTGTATCATTTTTAGTTGCTGCGATTTCCGATAATTTAATTGTAAAATTTAGATAACTTGCGACAACTCGTAATATCGATAAATCAATACCTTTATATTCAAGCTTATTATTTTTTTGTTTAACAGTATACATGTACGGTTTATTATTCAAATAGCCAACATTTACAGAACAATTATTCATTTTCATTGGTCTAAATAACGTATTATTTATTATCCATTTTCCATTTTGACATTGGCCAACAATCACTGGGTCCATTGGTTCTCTGAGTATATTTGGTTTAAATTCATTACTATTCATTGCTAGATAATAATTTTCAACAAAACCAATTATAACAATATTTGCTATTTTTTTAATCCATAATAATTTAGTCAATAAATTTGATTCTTCGATGAATAATTTTTTATTTTTAAAATGATCAACTAAGAATACTGTATATGTCGATCCACGACTACCAATTTGATGAATTTTTATTTGAAAATCATCAAGATCATTATGGTTTCTCAAAAAAATAAAAATATTCATTCTTGTTCTTTTCATATTATTTTGAACATTGTAGTTTTCAGTAAATACAAATGTTGAGTAACTTTTTTGTATTTCTTCCAAGTAAATATTTGACATTTTAATGTGTTTATTCAAAATAACTGTAATGATTTTTGGCTGTTTCTTCAAGTGAGAGGTCACAAAATCATCAAGACAAGCTTTTAATAAATCTTTATTCTTGATTACTTCACTTTTTGTTGAAACATCAATGAGTCCAAATTTACTTGCTAGTTTATATTTTGAATTTTTTGAATCTAATTCTGTACAAGATATTAATTTATTTGATGTCAGTATGAAAAGTAACAATCCCACGTTGATGAGAATCATTTTGTTGACTGTAAAAGAGCAATTTATATTTTTTTGGTCATTAAATGTCTATAATGAAGTTTTATATTTTTATATGATTCTTTGTTGTGTCAAGTTAAAATTGCGTGTAATCCCTTAATGAATTCAAGGCTTTTTCATTATTGATTATTTATTTGCATATAGTTTGTTTGTTCACATAATATATATGAGAAAAAAATGATATTATAAATTCGTATATTTATATATTTCAAAATGTCTTGAATGAACAAAATACGTTAACACGTATATAGTTAAAATGTTGTTATAATTGTTTGATTCACTAATTATTGTATTAAAACAATTTCATATTATGTATGACGTAAGTGTGTCGCGCAACAACCTGCAAAACAAAAGAAATTAATTATTCAAATTTACACTTCATATTTCAAGTATCCTGATATATATATAATTTATTTTACCTTTACGTATGTAAATCGCAACCCTTGAGATATCCTCGGAATATTCTTCTTATTGTGGAGACTATAATATAATAAAGTGTATAATCTCTTTATTCAACCAAGATATTATTTTTTTTTATACACACCGTAATTATATTCATGACAAATTTATATAGACATGTTTGATACAGCCTGGCAACGTTTTTGATCTGTATACATTGAGGCAGGCATGCGCGAACATGAGATTCATGTACACATATATCTGACCGCGACAACGCGTTATCATTTGCACTCTTCTGCATATGATATCATACATATATATAGAAGTACTATACCTATATGATATATATATGTATGCTTGGAACAACGTGTGAACCTGCACTGTATATTACAATTTTATATAGAAATATATGATACAGCTTATATTTTTTTTTGAAGTACCACCAGTTGATAATTTCCGCAATATTGAACATCAAAAATACCATTTTATATAAGTAGTTTTTTATTTTAAACATATATTTTGTCATGTAAGCAAATTGTAAGTATATTAACAATAATTTGATTGATATAACTCATAAGTGTAATAAGTTATTGCATGCAAAATTTTTGAAAATATTTCGTATTTGCTTTAAATAATTTTGAAAAATTTGTTGTTAATATAATATTTCAATATTGATAAATATAATGGCGCAAAAAGAATCATTGCAATGATTTCATACAATCAGATCTCGAGGTATGGAATTTTTTTTTTTTTTTCCCGTAATAATATATAAATTTAAAATAAAAATTATTATTCATTTTTCATGAATCATTTATATAAAAATTACAGGTAAATTGTTGTGGTGATTCAGAAAAAGAAAATTATAGTGATACTGAAAATTTTCAACAATCTTGTTGTTTCCAAAATAATCTCGTTGTTATTTTGCTGCAATTATCGAGATAAAAAATGACTCATAAATAGAATTATTTTTAAAAAGCTTATAACTTATTTTTAATTTTAATTTTTCAGTTGCTTGCTATTAATTTTGCATTTCGTTTAATATAAGAGATAAACTATTCAAAAACAATTCAAAGCAATAAATCAATAAAAATATAAATGTATGAAAAAAATATAAAAATATTTTTAATTGAAATTTGTTTTGGTATTTTTATCATATCGTAAAAAATCGACCTAAATAATAATCATTGCTTTTCGATCTCATTTAAAATGCTCCATGTATATTGATAATAAAAATAATAACAAGTAAAATTTTTAAAAAACAAATAAATTTCTACAAAAAAATATGTCTCATTTTGTTTGTGTCGATGGAATAGAAAAATTTCATCAGGTAATCAACAATAATTATTTTTGTCAATAATTTTTTATTTCATTATATTATATACTCGAAGGACATTAGCGATTATGACCAATTAAATTTAAAAAATTTTCAATTATTTTCATTATTTTTTTTTTTTATCATAATTATACAATACACTTTATATTTTTATTTGTAAATTGCAAAATATAATTATTCATAATAGATAATGTACTTCCAGTAAATAATCAAGAAAATATAAATTTATTTTTACAGTTTACAATATTTTATAAAACTTTAATTTAACATTTTTGGAAGATGACTTGCTGATTACCAGCATCAATTGAAACATTATTAATAAACAATTTAAATATTAATTAAACAATATATTTTATAAATATCCTGATAATTGAATCGTAATTTTATCTGATGGTGTTATTATTATTTACTATACTCTTTTTCTGCAGAATATTTATAAGTCATTATTACAATAAAAATATAATCATAATAATAATAATAATAAAGAGACTTTTGTCTTTCCCAATCTTATATTATGATTTTACATATTTTTTAGTCTCATTTTATTTGGGTCGATGCAATAAAAAAATTTTATCAGCTTATTTAGAATAATTATTTTCATTATTTTTTTTTTATCATAATTAAAAAGCACTCTATTTTCGTTCGTAATTTTTAAAATTTAATTATTCATAATCGCTAATGATCATCGAGTATGTAATGAATTGAAAAATTGTCATTTTCACTATATACATATAATCAATTTTCAGGATCAACTTGTGAAAAATAAAAAAATATCCAACTTAAGTAAAGTAAGTTTAATTATATATAAACCGTAAATATAAAATTGAATATAATATTAAAATAATATATCAATACAGTTTATTTATTTTTTTTATTTAAAAGTATATTTAATCATTTTATTATATTTTAAATTTTTTTTAAATAATTAATTTCAGATGAACAACATATCAATATTGGTATTAATGATAGTTTCTGGTTTGAGTACACATTTTTGTGTATATTCAGCACTCGAATTCAATAGGTTTGACGATCCCAATAATGAACAAAAGTCATGGAACGTTGGGGGATTAATGGTTTCTACATGTACCCATGACGATCAAGGATGTCACGAAGGAAAATGTTGGACAAAATGTGCAAGTTTATTAAACATGTGGTGCTATTCTAGAAAAGACAGTGGCCCAAACGCAACTACATGTGTCCATAATTTTAATTGCAGGTCATGTTGGAAATGTGCAAGTACATGTTTTTGGTTTTAATGATTAATTATCAATGTTTAAATAAATATCAATGGTAATAAGTAAAAAATTTATATTTTTTAAAAATCATAATATATATAATTGGAAAAGATAAAAGTCCCTTTATTATTATTATGATTATACTTCTATAAGAATATATTGTAATAATAACTTATATAAATATTCTGCAGAAAAAGAGTATAGTAAATAATAATAACACCATCAGATAAAATTACGATTCAATTATCAGGATATTTATAAAATATATTGTTTAATTAATATTTAAATTGTTTATTAATGATTTTTCAATTGATGTTGGTAATCAGCAAGTAATCTTCCAAAAATGTTATATTAAAATTCAAATAAATATTGTAAACTGTAAAAATAAATTTATATTTATTCAAACATAATTGTTGTTTAATATATTAAATTAATTGTACTTGTATGTCTGTTAAAGTTTCATATACGATATACGCCAAATTTTCCATGTGGTTTTTCATATATTTTATTATAAATAATAAAAAATAATTGTTATTATTTTTAAATTGTTTATTATTTTATGAAAATAGTACATAAAATAAAATATGTTTTAATAAAGTCTATTATATGAATATTTTAGTATAAAAAAAAAATAATTTATCGGCTTGATGTTAGTATTTTAGAAATATAAATTCATCAAAATATGAGTTAATCATATTTTCATTAATTATAAATAATTATAAATCATTATCTCAATTACAAATATATTGTTTAAATTTTTTTTTCATTCTTCAATAACTTTTTTAAGCAATTAATTTTATATTTTTCTAAAAAAATAAATAACAAAATTAAAATATATAAATTAATTTTCATTTATAAATTAAATTATCATACTATTGTCCAATAATAATTCATTATTCCAACATAACTGATAAATCCATTTTCATGTCAATTAGTTTGTTAACTGTATTGACAATAATATTAACACCACCTGAACAATAACAAAGAAAAAAAACAAATTAAAACAACAATAATAAATCCTTTTATTATCATGAATTTTAAAAAATTATCATCAACATTAATTACTTTCTTTTGCAATAATAATAAATTGAATTTTACCAATTTTAATAATTCAAATAACGATGTTTTATTTTTTTTCTTTATCTTCATTTTATATATAATTTATATTTTTTTTTTATATCCAAATATTTGCTGTAATAATTTCTCAAACAATTGACTCAATTTAGATGTCATTATATACTTACTTAATAAAACTTACAAAATATATAAATATATTTTCTACATGTTAATAATATCTAAAAAAAAAAAAAAAANTTTTATTATCATCTTGAATACTTAAATTACTTATTTTATCAATATCATGAATTTCATCAATAACAAGACTTGAATATGTACTGTATTGATCATCATCATAATCATTAATTTTTGTTTGTAAACTAATGTTATTCAAAGTCTCTTCTAAATTTGGATGAAATGTTATGGCATCATCAATAATTATGTCCTTTGAGCTATCACGATGATTAAGAATATCATGATTACATGATAATGATGACATTTTCATAATTAATTCTTGATTAATTAAATCATTATTTGATGATGGTGATATTTTTAATTGATTTAAATTAATACTACATGTGTCAGTCAAGTTTTTTAACCGTTTTATCAAAAAAAATTTTCTGTTTTTTAACCATTTTTTTAACCGTTTTATTACATGAAAAAATTAGCCAAAATAAAATTAGATAATTATTGAAGAATAAAACTAAAAATTATTTTTGTATTGACAACCTTACAATTGATTAATTATAATTAATTATTTACATGATATATATATATATTTTTTTTTTCGTGAATTTTTTATTTGTCTGACAGATAAAAATGATTTTTATTTTTTATTATTTTTTTTTTTAAATAAATAATCAATCTTTGTTAAACAAAGATGTGACTAGAGTCTTTAACCTTTAATTTTCTTTATATTAAATAATTAAAACTGTCTTACTTTGATTGTATATAAAAAAAAAAAATTAATAGTCAAATTAATTAATTAATAAAAAATCAAGTTTATGAAAAAATAAATTATCACACAAATTAATTTAGATTAATATCTAATTGTTTAATTTTATTTGAAAAAAGAAAAAAAAAAAAAAAATTGTATTGAATTTTATCTTGTCTATAAATAAAAATAATTAAATTAAATAGCTAAACATTTGTTTTATATTTATGCTAGGAATCACGTGTTGATCTTATTGATGAATCTTGATGACGTAATAATGGTGCACGCTCTTGTCGTACTTCTGGAAGTGTTTCTAATTCTTGAACTGGACTACGTTGCCATATACTTTGAGTTGCCATTTCATGATAGCCTCTTCGTCTCACCTATAAACAAAAAAAAAAAACAAAATTAAATAAATAAATAAATAAATAACCTAAAAATACATTATAAATATATATTAAAAACTAACTTGTCTATGATGAAGTTCATGCAGGTACAAAGTAGATAATGACATATCAGCAGCAGTCAATTCAATTGGTACTGATAAATCAGCAGTTAATTCTTGTCCAGATCCAAATACAGATGCACCAAGTGATTGATTTGAAATACCCTGTTGTAAACCATATAATAAACCTCTTTCATTATACAATGGACCCTCAGCTTTACTCATTCCTTTTCTAACAACACTTGTTAATATATCTGATCGCATACTAGTTGATCCTTGTCGTTGTTGTTGTTGCTGTTGTTGTTGATGTTGTTGTTGTTGATGATGATGCTGCTGTTCACCAACACTAGACATACCAGTATTATGTCCAAATACTTGACTCATACTTGGTACACTAACATTATTAACAACAGTACTTCTAATAATATTAGCAACAATATCATTGTACTCTGGACCAAGACCAGATAAACTATTTAAACTAGTTAACAATGGATTCATATCACCAGTTACAATTGTAACTTCTTTTTTAGCTCTTTCACGTAATGCAGTTACAAAATTTTCAGCATGACTTGGTGGTTTCCATTCTGGATTTGTTAATGTAAAATGTAATAATGATAATTCAGTTTTACCATCTTCAGCTTGTGCATATTGTTTTGATATTGGTATATTTAAACGTTGTCGTTGTTGTTGTTGATGTTGTTGTTGTTGTTGTGTATCATTATTATATTGATTATTAAAACCTTCATCATGTTCATCAATTGGTGTTATTGGTAATGTTTGCCACATTGAATTACCATGTTTTCTAACATCCATTTGTGCAAAACTACATACATCACCAACACCAGTAACTTCAATTGTAAAATTACGATAAAAATCAACAATATCAAGTGAACGTTGACGCATTAAATAACATAATATATATGGTGTTAATAATGGTGATAATAATTCTTCAATTAAATGTACAGCACGATATTGAAATAATTGTGATACTTGTAAACGTGTTGATTGTGTATGTGCATAACCTTTCCAGCTATCTGGACGATAATGTGTATGTGCTAATACAGCTGTTAATAATGTTTCTGGACACCATACTAAATTTTCATCTGGTATAAATGCACGTGAACCAGCAACAATTGCACCTAATATTGTTATTGTTGTTAATACATGCTCAACTGTTAATACATCTTCATCATAAACAGTTAATATTAATAATACAGCAAGTATACTACCAGCAATAAATGCAATATTTTTAGCTAGTACAGTCATAACTGGTGATGTAAATATACTCATGTATTTTGATGCTGGACGATATGCACGATTTAAACGAGCATTTAATTCATGATCAAGTTCATTAAAATGACGTAAATATAAACGACCATATAGGGACCACATTCTTGTTCCAAGTGTACCTGGTTCTCTTTTTATTATTTCACCATAATGAAAAAATGAATATAATATTTGCCATAATAATATTAATGGACATAATATTAAATTTGCAATTCCAACCCATAATATATGTTTTGATAATGCACGTGCTAATTCTTGACGTTTATTCAACTTTTTATAATCTTCTTTTAAGTGCCAATTATTTTCAAATGGTGACCATGGTCCCCCTAAAATTATTTAAATATATTTTAATATTATTTATGTTAAAATTTTAATGAAAAAAACTTACAAAATAATAGCAGCTCCATGTTGTATTTTAATCCTCTTGTCATGAATATAACATCACCAATAATTGGTACTTGTAAACGTACTGGTAATAATGATTTATTAATCATAGCAACCATATAATTTTTAAATCTTAATATTCTATGATAAATATCAAGTTCAGTTAATTCTCTTTTATGTATACACATTTCTTGTTCTTTTTGTACTTCTCTAACTTTTTTTTGTATTTCATGCCATGTTAAATTATCAAGATCATTATCATCAATTTTTAATGCAACATTAAAAAACATTTTAATATCCCAAAATTGAGTTAAATGATATAAAACTTTAACCAATCGAAGAATCCAAAATATTATTGCAATCAAAATACATGTCCATGTAAATATTCCCATTGTTGACATTGCATCACTTGTTGATAATATTGCATCGTGCATTGATGTTTTATGTGTATTATCTGGTATCTTATCTCTTAAAAAAAAAAAAAAAACAAATACAAATTAATAATTAATATAAAAAAAATTTAAAAATATTATTAATATAAAATTGTGCAACTTACTTAAATAAAACTGGATAATCAACAAAATGAAATAAAAAAGTTGAAAATATAACGACAAATATAAATTGTCCAAGTTCTAAAAATTCTTGTAACATCATACAAATAAAACCATGTTTTTGATGATAATGATACATTCTTGTAAAAAATGAATCAAGATCTTCAATATGATTCCATTTAGCTTTTCCACCTTCAGGTACAACATGTATCATAACACCAGATTCATGAGGTGTTTCTTCATTGTCATCATCATCACCAACAACATCACCATCTTCACCATCAGAAAATGGATCTAGCTGTTGATAGCTACCATCAAGTACAGTTGTCATCTTAATAAAAATATAAATTAATTAATTAATTTACAATTAATTATTGTTAAATAACAAAAATATATATTTATTTGCTCCTTTTTTTTTGTTTTATCATCATGCAAATAATGAAAAAGCTTTATACTAAATTTTGTTTAGCTTATCAAAATGATGTGTTTTTTTTTTTGTTAATTATTATCAAATGCGTCATAATTTACGCAGGTTAATTGTACTATAAATTGACGTCATGCAATAATCATTTTTTGAAAAAAAAATACATGCAAAGAGTGAATGATTTTATGGAGCCTTACCGTTTTAGCTCTCCGGTTTGGCTCCAAGCAGGTAATGACAGTTTCACGTATCATTCTTTCAATATCATACTCAAAAAAAATTCATTTATCATTCATCAAATTTTATTTTTAAAAACTGACTGATTAATTTTTAACTCCAATGTGTTTTTTTTTTTGTAAAATGCATTGTCATTTGTTTGAAAAATGAAGGAAAAATGATGATTATTTTAAATATTCTTGATTACCTGAGAAAATGAAAAAGGAACAAATGATGTGTCTATTGATAGCCAATTTTAATTGTTTAAAAAATAAGGTGTAATTTAATAGTTTTTTTATATTTATGAAATTAGTTTAATCATTTGAATCATCTGAATGTCACACACAACAACAATATTCTATTTTTATAATTTACATTGACTCATAACTTGCATACTCATTTTGGACTCATCAGTTATTTAAAAAATAAAAAATAAATGATTTTTCTTTGTCAAATTTTAATGAAAATAATAAATATATTTTTAATAATAATTAAATTTTATAATTTAATTATTTATGCATTTATTTATTTAGTATATAACCTTGAAAAATAAATAATAAGAAAAAAAAAAAAATGTATTTATTTGTAGTATTTTGATATGAGGGTCGATTGAAAAAAGAAAAAGGTGACTTTAATGTTTGGCAATACAGCTGATCTCCATAAACAATGTGTAATATACAGAATATATATATGAAAAACTTACCTTGATTTTAATTATTTTTATTTATTTATATTTTTTTTGTTTATATTTGTTGACAAGTTATTATTATAAATTATTTATTGACACTATTAAACAGTCATTCAGATATTGACTGGGATACATGGTATTAATCACTACAAATTTAGACATTAAATTATTATTTTTTTATTTTTTTTTTAACTAAAAAAATCGAGGTTGTTTAGTGCGTCTCACCATTTTCCTTGTCTATTTTCATTTTTTTTCATTGTCTTTTTTTTTTTTTGACGTTCCTTTGTGTGTGGAAAGATACTAGCGCTGTTTAGTATGAACTACTGTGCTCGGTTGATAATGTCACAGGTAGGGTTGATAAAAAAAAAAAATTTAAAATTTGATATTTATTTTTTTGAAGAGTACTTTTGTGTGTGATTAAAATTTATTTTCAAGTTTTTTTGTTGAGAATCTACGAGAGTTTAATGTGCTAATATATATGTAAATAATTGAAATTAAATTTTAAAATTTTTAATGAAAATAAATAAATAAATAAATGAATAAATAAATAAATAAATGAAATATAACTATATTTAGATGTTGTTTAAACACTATAAGCATAAATTCATGAACTTTTCATATAGAAATATTTTTTTTATAAAAAATATGACCTGAAAATATGAAATTGTAAAAAAAAAAAAAAAATTGAAATAAATTTTAAAACTTTTAGGATAATAATATTTAGTTATTATTAAAATACAAAAAGCATAATTTTATGATAATCAAATATTTATTTATTACACTGTTTAATTATTAATATTATATATATTTTTTCATAATAAATAAATAAATAAATTAAAAATTATTATAAGAATTTTTTCTCATTCAAACGACTCAACGCATTTTCCATACAAACATCTCTAAAAATGAGAAAAAAAAATAAAACAAATTATTTTAGAAAAACATAAAAAATAAATTAATAACGTATTTAATTGTTTTTTATTTTTCACCTTGCCTGTGTTGCACCATGAACCCTCAAGAGCAGGTCCAGTAATATTTCGATGCTCATCATTCAGCAAGATTTTATATTTGCAAATTAATTCAGTACATACATTAAAATTAATCTAAAAAAAAAAAAAAACCAATATATATATTCAATAATTTATAATAAATCAAATAAATAATATAAATAAAATATCATAAGTATATTTACGTTGACAGGAACAGCTGATTTATACAAACTGTCACAATAATCAGACAAACTAATTTTTTGACCAGGTAATTTTTCATTTTCTATATTTATTGTTGAACTTTTAACGTCAACATATACACATGATGCTTTTCTCAATGGAGAATTTAAAAACTCATTTATCAATCTGATACTACAATTTGACCAACCAAATATATTTGGATTATCATCATCAACAATTGGACTCATAAATTTATCATCTAAATTTTTACAATTTAAATTATTCATTGACTCATCAATTGTTCCACCCAATCTATAAAATTTAATTAATATAAATTAAATTATCATATATAATTTAAGTTAATATTTTTTTATAAATAAAAAAATATTAAAAATAAATAACTCACAAACTGCCAATTGCAGTGACAGCTCTTTTGACTCCCTTGTATGTAACTCCTTCATCTCTGACAATAGCCAATGAATGAGATAATTTTTTTTTATCATCCATAGCACATATTTTTTTTTCAGCCATTGTATCTATTTTAAAAATTTACATAAAATTATTTTATTTATAATTTAATGAAAATAGTGTAAATAATTTTTTTCATACAATTTGCCTGATAAGATGTGCAAACTTCACCACTCGAGTCAATTGTTGAGCATAATTTTGATCAGTATGAAAAAAAATAAAAATATTATAATTTTAATAATAAAATTATTGACAATTAGTAGCTTTATTTATTTATATTTTATATCAACTCACTGGGTAATGATAATAGCAACATCATGAGTTGGTATTTTTGAAGTATTAAAATTCAAATAAATAAATTCTTTAGCGTCATTCAAAACATTGAAAGTATCAATGGCAAGTCCACTGTTGAAATTTTCATTCTGATATAAACGATGTTTTTCTAAATATGGCATGTCCAGTGGTGTCTAAAAAATTTATTTAAATATTTAATCAGATAATTTGAGAGGTTAATTGAATTACGTGGACTCACGTCTGAAATTATGACATTGACAAGACTTATACGGATTTTTATTGGCTTAAAATAATGATCCACAGTTTTCCAAAAAGTCTTGAAATAATTTTTTACATTAGATTTACTTGATTCATGCATCCTATAGTATAAAAAATATATTTAAAAAAATTATTAATATGCCAAATAAAATATAGAGAAAAAAAAAAGTTTTTATATTTACGTGTAAGTATCGTAATCAACAATGCAAAGTACTTCAACTATTGGAGTTGATTCATCAGGAAGAAACTGTCGAAATGCTGAAATAATAAATAAAATAAAATTCCATTATCATTATAATTAATTAGCGTTAATTAAAATATTTAATTTAATTAATTATGATTGTTATTATTCGTTGGATTTACTCGAACAATATGGGCCATCATCATTACAAGAATTGATACGATTTAAAAAATTAATTGTTAATGATAATTTAAGTAATCCAAAGTATGATAAAATTAAAAATAATAATTTTATTGTCATTATAGGTAATTATTAATTTTTATTTTTAATTGAAATATTTTATGTTTAGCACTCTTTCACGTTCAATTATGTTTTAAAAATAATTAATAAAAATCCACGAAAATTTAATTAAAAGTCTTTCTTTATTTTTTCTTATCGTGAAATTAAAAATTAAAATTCATTTCAATAAAGACACATGTCGTCTAATTAATATCTTAAATAAATAATTAATTTAAATATTGGGTAATATTTTTTTTTTTTTTTGTGGTTATTTATAGGCCGAATAATAATAATTGTGTAAATAATTTTTTTCCTCCAGGGACAGTGGATCTATTTTTAATTTAATAAATAAAAAATCAATAAATTTTAATGATAATAATTTGCAACAAAAAAAAATATCATTAATAATTAATTAAGCATCAAAATTAAAACATTAAATTAATTTTTTTTTTGTTTACATAAGTATCTAAATCAAATATTATATACTAAATAAATTAAAAATTTTTTTTTCCACACATCATTAGATACCTAATTTTTCTTCAAATAAAAATATATTATTTTTAATTTCATCATTAATTAAATTAATTAAACAGTAACCACAATAATTTTTTTGTAAAAGAAATTTTTTTATTTATTATTTTATACATTACATAGTTTAACTATCTATTTTTTTTTTTCATAATATGATTTAAAAAAAAAAAATCTTAATTAAAAATAATCAATTATTTGATTAATTATTTAATCAGTATATTTACATGATTTGTCAAATACTTTCTATGATAAAATTATAAAAAAAAAAAACTTAGACAATTTATATTGTAAAATAATTAAATAAAATTTAACAGAAAAAAAAAAAAAAAAACAA
>MKYW01000089.1:99050-136008 GCA_015776835.1 Aphidius ervi
CTCTGTACAGTATTGAGCAAAAAAAAAAAAATAATAATAATAAAATATACGAGGCTATAAAGAAAAAACATACTTTGGACTTAAAAGCTTTATAAAAAAAAAAAAAAAAAAATAAAATATATATGCTTTGAATGTGTTTTTATACAGCCAAATACTGTAAATTGATACGACAAATTTCTGCAGATAAAACTAAATAATAATTAAAAAATATAAACAACAAAAAAAAAAGCTAAATAATATATATTTGCAATTTCGTTTCTTTGATCTTTCTTGTTTTTATTTTGTAAACTGTATATTTTTTTTTCATATCAAAATTTGAATGCAGTTTGCTAAATATACAGATGTTTATTTTAATGTATAAATTTACCTAATTAAAATTCATTTGAATGATAATATACAAACTTGATATAACAATAGACTATTTTCAAATTTCGTGTTCGTAAATTTTCATGCATCGTGACTTCGTGTCGTCAGTTTTCAGTTGAACTAATTTTTAAATTTAAAAATAAATTATCTAAACATTATATTTAATTAAAATCATATTTTTTATAATTTACAAAATTTTTTTATTTATATTTAATTGTTTTTCATATACTAATAGTAATATTAAAATATTTCTGGTAAAAATATTTTCACGAGTTTTTTGATAATTACTCTGTGCTTTCTCGGAATTGATCCAATTAAAAATATTATAATTAAATGTAGATATAATGCAATTATAAATAATATAAAATTCAATTATAAAAAATATATAATTCAATTTTTAAAAGATTGCTTTTTATTCAATCAAAAAATGTCAATAAATGTTTTTTTTTTTTTTTGTAATTTATTTATTTATTAATTTATTTACTTTTGTATTTGTTTATTTATTTATTAAGCTGTCATAAATAGCCAGGGTTAAATCTTCAATAAATAAAACAAGATTTCTTCAAGTTTTAATGTTTCATTCAATTATTTTTTGTTTAAATTAATAAATTAATTGTTTGCATTATAAAACAATGACATTGTTTTATGAAAATTATATTTAAAAAAATATTTCTAATTTATATAATAATAATTATCAACAATTTCATGTCACATGCAATATTTTTAATTATTATTGTATGTATATATAATTGATTTTAATCAACACAATGTGTTTATAAAAAAAAATTTCTGGTTTTAGCAAGATCCAATGTCTCATCGAATCATTGAAAAACGAAGACGAGATCGTATGAATAATTGTCTTGCTGACCTCAGTAGATTAATACCAGCAGAATATTTAAAAAAAGGCCGTGGGAGAGTTGAAAAAACTGAGATTATCGAAATGGCTATACGGCATATGAAACATCTTCAAGGAATTCATCAAGGTAATTTTTTATACAAAAAAAAAAATTTGTTTTTCATATTGTTTTTTATCATAAAAATTCATATGAATAATTTTTTTCCTTTTTATTATTTGTTTGACAATAAAATTTCGGTATTTTTAGTACTTTTGGTATTTTAAAATTGAGTTATTATATATTTCCATTTCGATTTGATATAAATTCATAACAATTTACTAAAATAATTTATCTTTTGTTTGTATTTTTATTTTTGTCAATGAATGACTGCTTTGTTATCAAAATAATTATTTTTAAAATTAGAAATTCTCAATTATAATTGACACATGAATTTATATAATTAAAATTAAAATTATTTTTAATAAATATATTGAATATATAATTGTCCTTTTATTGATTAAATTATAATAGTTTTTAAAATAAAATATTGACTTTTTATTTGTATTTTTAAATTATTAATTTAAAAAAAATTTTATTTCAAGATACAAAACAAAGTCAACAAGTTCATCAACATACTGATGATAGTATTGACAGTGTACCACACTCACCACCAACATCATCATCATCATCATCATCAATATCAAGTGAACATTATCGTCTTGGTTTTCAAGAATGTCTCAGTGAAACAACTCAGTTTCTCGTTGACGTTGAAGGTTTTTATGCACGTGATTCTCTATGTCTTCAATTGATGAATCATTTGCGACAACATTGTGAAAAAATATTATCAACAAGTAAGTTTAAAGCTACATAATATCTATATATAAATAATACATTATAATAATTTTAATAAATTAATTAATTATTTTTAGATGAACGACTTGGTTTTTCACATCCAGAATTATCAACAACAAATATATCAAATGTTACAAATTATAATCATACAAGTATACAAAATATTTGTCAACCAACAACACAATCTGATCATGGTTCAAGTTCAGGTGTTAGTTCATTTGATGATCCAGAACGTTCACGTACAATAATACAACCACCAACAATTATAAGTGATGATAGTAATCATAGTTTACCATCAAATAGTCCAAAATTATTATCATCATCATCATCATCAATTAATAATATAACAAGACCAACAAATTATAAATTTAAAAGTTCAATTAAACAAAGATTTACAGCTGAAAGAATTAAATCAAGTCCATCACCTGTATCAGAAAAACAACATGGTATACCAATATTTGCATTACATGATGCTGGATCATTTTATATACCATTAACAATTGAATCATCATTATTAAGACCACATTTAAATTTCATATCTGATACTAATAATGATACTGTACTTCATCCAGTTACAATATCTGTTAATTTTAATCAAACATCTTCAAATATTTGGTCACAGCAGGATCACAATACAAATGGTCATGATCATATTTAATTTTAAAAAATTTATTATTAATTTTATAAATAAATAAATAAATAATAAATAACATCGATAATCAATTGATAATCAAGCATTTACAATTTTAAAAACATATTGTTTATATATTTTTTAAATAAATATCAATATTATTATATTTTAAAATAGAAAAAATTATCTAATTTGTTGAGTTTAAATTTTTATAATAATTAGTATTAAATATTATTTCAATCGATGAAAATATATTATTATTATTATTATTTATTTATTTATTTTTCAAACAGCAGTATTGCTGTATGTGATTTAAATATTATTTTTTCAATAATAAAGACACTATTTGTCTAGCTAATATTTTTTTCTACTAATTACTTTTTTTTTTTTTCTGTAAATATGCACAATTTAAATGATAAAAATTTGAAAATTTCAATCATTTAAAATTGAAAATAAATTAATACAATAAAAAAAAAAGAAAGGCCCTCAGCAATTTAAGACTGATCGAGACCTACATTACATTATTTCATTAACAATTAATTATTAAATAAATAATTGTATATAAAATAAATTATAAAAATAAATTATATATTTACTATTAATTAATTTAATTAATTCAAATTTGGGTTAAATAAATAATTCAATTGTGTTTTCTTTTTTTTTACACGTGCATGAGTATGTTTTTTTTTTTTTTTTTTTTTTTTTTNTTTATTTATTAATAATATATGTCAAATATTAAAAGCAACTAGGAATGGATTTTATTTTTTTTTTTCTTAAAATCACAGAGGGATACAATTTTAAAGTTACATAGTCAATATTTAGTTCCAAGGAATCACAGTAATGACAAGTTTATGACCTCATTTATTTTCAGTCTAATTTTTTCATGTTTGTATATTTTTTTTTAAATCTTTTTACAAGATTAAAGTCTTTATGTAATTTAATTTTTACTTGAATATCTGTTTTTCCTTGCTTGGAATGAAAACATTTTCTTTTTGTATTTTTTGACTCAATTTTAATGTTTATATTATTGTGCCCTAGCATATGTGCGGTGTATGAGATGCATAAGTAAATAGTATTTGTAAATTTGGATAAATACGTGGATTAAGTACGATTGGATAATTTAAAAGGGTCATTAATGAGCATGGTATATTTAATGTATATGTATTAAGTGTTATAAAATCATTAATTGTTTTTATCCTTGATTTTTTACTTATTTTTGTTAATAATAATAATGACAATGTTATATTTAATATTAAATAATTAATATAATATTGCAATAAGCTTCCGAGGAAGCTTGATGGTTACTTTTTCTTTTGTGCTTTCTCAGCAGCTTTTGTAACCTTTCCTTGTGTATCCTTAAAATTGACACTCTGTAACAAAAATTATTATCAATTATTGATCAATCAATTTGCCTTTATTTTATTTGTAATATTATCAATATTTTATAATATACCTTTATGACACCAACAGCAACAGTCTGACGCATATCACGTACAGCAAATCTACCAAGTGGTGGAAATTCTTGAAATGCTTCAACACACATTGGCTTTGTTGGTTGAAGTATAACAATAGCAGCATCACCACTTTTAATACTTTTTGGATTTTCTTCAGTTGTTTTACCAGTTCTACGATCACATTTTTCTTTTATTTCAGCAAATTTACATGCAATATGAGCAGTGTGACAATCAAGAACTGGTGAATAACCATTACTTATTTGTCCTGGATGATTCAAAACAATAACCTGATGAATAAATGAAAAATTAAAAAAACCAATATATTAATATTATTTAAAGACAATCAATACATTTATTGTAAATAAAAAATATTACTTGAGCAGTAAAATCAGCTGCTCCACGTGGTGGTGAATTTTTTGAATCACCAGCAACATATCCACGACGTAATTCTTTGACAGATATATTTTTAACATTAAATCCAACATTATCACCTGGTACAGCTTCTGTCAATGCTTCATGATGCATTTCAACTGATTTAACTTCAGTTGTTAATGATGTTGGAGCAAATGTTACAACCATTCCTTGTTTTTAAAAAAAAAAAAATAAATACAAATTTGAAAATATAATATTGTATAATTGATTTATTAAAAGATAAAAAAAAATTATTACCTGGTTTTAAAATACCAGTTTCAACTCTACCAACTGGAACAGTACCAATACCACCAATTTTATAAACATCTTGAAGTGGTAAACGTAATGCTTTATCAGTTGGACGTGATGGTGGTAAAATAGCATCAAGTGCTTCAATTAATGTTTTACCATCAGCATTACCATCTTTTCTTTCAACTTTCCATCCTTTAAACCATGGCATTTTTGATGATACTTCAAGCATATTATCACCATTCCATCCAGATATTGGTACAAAACCAACAGCTGCTGGATTATAGCCAATTTTTTTAATATATGATGATACTTCTTTTTTAATTTCTTCAAAACGTGTTTCTGAATATGGTGGCTCAGTTGAATCCATTTTATTAACACCAACAATTAATTGTTTAACACCAAGTGTAAATGCAAGTAATGCATGTTCACGTGTTTGTCCATTTTTTGATATACCAGCTTCAAATTCACCAGTACCAGCAGCAACAATTAATACAGCACAATCAGCTTGTGATGTACCAGTTATCATATTTTTAATAAAATCACGATGTCCTGGTGCATCAATTATTGTAACATAATATCTTGATGTTTCAAATTTCCATAATGCAATGTCAATGGTGATACCACGTTCACGTTCAGCTTTTAATTTATCCAATACCCAAGCATATTTAAATGAACCTTTGCCCATTTCTTGTGCTTCTTTTTCAAATTTTTCAATAGTACGTTTATCAATACCACCACATTTGTAAATTAAATGACCAGTTGTTGTTGATTTACCAGAATCAACATGGCCAATTACCACAATGTTTATATGAATTTTTTCTTTTCCCATTTTACCTTAAAAAAAAAAAAATTTATATTAATTGTTAAAAAAATTTTATTGATTTATTTTTAATCTAAGCTATATGCTATTTATTTTTAGATTTTTTTTTTTTCTCATAAATTTAGATGAATAGTTTTTTCTTTTTTTTTTCCACCTTAGTAAATTTTTATTTTACATCTAAATGCTATTTTTAATTAAAAATATAATTTTGTTTTTTTTTTAATTTTATTTATTAATTATTATTGATTTTATAATGAACAATTGTAAAAATGAAAAAAAAATTTATTTATAAAAACTCAATGATAAATTGAGGATAGAAATAAAATGAAAAAAAAAAAATTTTTTTTTGCCAATCCAAGCTTTCCTCAATGGAGGAAAGTATTTTCTTGACGATATTTTTTTTAATTTGCTGTATGAATTTTTTTATATACCTATTAGTAATTAAAATATTTAAAAAAAAATAAATAAGGGTTAAATTATTGTGTTACTTGCCTAATGGTCGTTGTCCCTTGTTATCTTGTTGGGGTCACGTATTTTTAATATACTTTGATCACTTGTCAAGATCGCAATGAAAATATACGTAGTGATGGTTCTCCTCGAGTGTATTTACCGCGCAAGATCTTTGCCTGGATTTCGCGATTGCGCAATTTATCTGTATAGCAAATTTATTTATTTATTTTTTTTTTGCAATTTCCATAATGATAATGATTCACAACAGATTTTCGGATATTCGAAATTTAATTGAATTGGTTGAATATGAATTGTTTTTTTCTTCTGCCTAATTTATTAAAATTTTAATTGTTTTTATATACAAAAATAATCAAAACATATTTTATTAATTTATTTTTTCTAATTTATTTTTATTTTGTCAATCTTTGAAGAGAATAACTAACTATGTTGATATCACCCCTATAATCTACAATTAATTATATTTTTATTAATAAATATAAATTTACTCCGAACTTTTTCTCTAAAAAAGACTTACGTGGAGGAAGGTGGAGAAAATTATTCTCGACGAGAAGAAATTTATCCGAACATTTCTTCACCCGAGCCTTCTGGAGAAACGGCCGAAAAAATTTTAATTCCTCGTCAGCGATTTCGGAGAAAATTCCGAGTTACCGGGGAAAAATTTGCAATAATCGCGGAGAAATATTTCCACCAGGGATATTAGATTAATTGAGAAAAAAAAAACCTTGTACCAAATCAGGATATTTTTCTCAAATCAGGACATTTCTGGATAGGATTTCGCATATTGTAACCCTACTCTTTTTTGTATTTAAGTGCATTGTTTGAGTTAAATCCTTCACCACAATAGACTACTAATTATTATACAAGATAGACAAGTTAGTGCAATCATGATTCTCCTCTTTGAGGATATTTATATCTTTGCCTGGATTTCACGATTTTATTTTATCTTCTCCATTTCTTCAATGAAACTGATTAACAATTCATTTTTTAATATATAAATATAACATTTATGTATAAATTTATATTTACAAAATACTTTTTGGCCAAGCGGGCGGTAATTACCCGTTTGTCGCCTCGAATTTGTGGCGCAAAGTATGTGATTGTCGCTCTACAAATTCTTGGCAACAAACGGGTGTTTCCCACCCCCTTGGCCAAAAAATAGTATGTTTTCACTCACATTGCGCCCTTGTTACACAATATACTATTCTGCAATTTATTTATTTAAATAATGTAAAATAAATACGACATAAAATTTATTTTTCATTTAATTTATTTTCAATATTTGAATTTAATTAATTTTATAGTTTAAACATTTTTTTTTATTGTAGAAATTTTTCGATAGTGATATTTCGATTATAACATCAATAATATTGACTGACTAAATATTTATTTTTATTATAATCATACAATATATTAAAATAAAATTTAAATATATATATATAAGTATATATTTTTTTTTCAACTTGTAATATTTACTCTTCAATAAAAACCTTAATTTTTTTATTAAAAATAAATAACAGTGTTATTATTAACAGCTCTTATTCATCTGATAACGGAGTAACACCTGAAAATTTTTCTTTAATCGAATTAATATGATCAATTAAAGTTTTATTATTTTTTAACTGATTAAATATCAAATTAAGTTTGCTGAAACCATTTTCAAGTTTATCCAGATTTAATTTATCACTCATATCAATAACAAATATTCGAATACCAATAAAACCACCAAAACCATTATTTCCTTTGTAATAAATTCCAACACCTGCAAGTGGTTGTGATGGATTGGATTCAACATCTTGAATATCTAAATATGGTACAGTTGTTTGAGCAGCATCTTTTATCTCATTAGTTTGTTGAAGTTGTATTTGTTGGCCTGGTTGACTTATCAGAATATTTTTTGGTGAATACTCTGATTGATCTGGTTCATTCATCTCTATTTTTTTTCTACACAATATAATTAAAAAATATTTGAATTGATTCCATAAATAAATACTACTTTAGATTTATTTTTTTCGAAATTTAATTTACCCATCATTTGATAATTTTGTTATTTCAATTTCTTCAGTGGTATTGTTGTTGTCTCCAGGTATCAATGGAATTCCCCAAATTTTTAATCCAATTGTTTTGTTATTTATCAAAGTTAAAGCTATAAATAAAATAATTTTTTTTCTATTATTAAAGTCGACGTCATTATTGTTATAAAATAATTTATAGATAAAAATTTTTCGAAAACCTTTGAGACCATATCCAATGGGTAACACAGCATCTTCCAAACTAAAAATTGTCTTTAATCTAATTTTTACAGTACTAGTCATTGAACGATCTTGAACAATTGGAACCCATTTAACAGTATCTTTAATAATTTTATTATTTTCATATTTTCCTTCTTTAATTTGTAAATAAAGAATTTTTTTTATCATTCTCCAACGAACACCAACAATAAAACTAAAATAAAAATACCCATAATGTTAAAAAAAAACTTTATATTATTTTTAACAATTAAATTTTTATATTTTTTTTTATTTAAAAATAAATATGATAATTGAAAAAAATATATTTTCAATAATGAAATAGATTAAATATATTTTATACCTATTTTCAGAAGCTTCAACACTTTGTAAACTGATGTATTGAAATTTATTTTGAGCTGGTGTTATTGGACAGACAACAGGTGCACTACGTGAACATGGATTTTTATTATTACTACTACATGAATTACAATCAACTCCTGTTTGTTCAGGTTTCATTGAATGCTCATCTCCACGACTTGAATTTCCAAAAAATCTAATTTTTATATTACTTCTAATTATTTTATTTGGATGTTTTATTTCAACATAATTAACAAGTCGTTCATAATCCTTCTGCAAAACAATAAAACATTTAATTATTTATAATAATAAAAACCAATGTTTTTTTTATTAAATAAAAATATTTAATTCTTCAAATTAATTATTTAATAATTAATTGTACCTCATTGTAATATGCAGTTGCTCGAAGTTCAGTTTCATTATCTAAAAAAAAATTTTTACATGTATTTTTTTTAAAAGTATAAGCCTTTTCTCGAAAAGTTATTTTTAAATAATTTTTTGCTGAATAATTGCAAGTTGTTCCAATGTACATTTGAATTATTTGATCAAATCTATCCCACGTTTTATCTGTAATTAAAATATATAAATAAATAAATAAAAATAGAAAAAAAAAAAAAAAATATCATATTATTTACTTCGAACATGATTTAAACCAGGATCACAAGGTCGAATTTGTGTAGATGCTTTTTCCATTGCTGATTTAGCATGTTTAGATATTTCATATAAAAAATATTTATACTCATTGATGGCATCAATAGCAAAACCCATAACTTTCTCATCATCTGTATAAACAAAAATAAAAAAACTCTAGTTACCTTTTTTTAATTAAGAAAAAACAATTGTCAATTTAAATTAAAATTACAATCTTGTTTATGAATTTTGTCAGCATAATTTTTCATATAAGCAGCGACAACTAAAGCATATCCATTTGCAACACTTGTTGTTGTGTTGATGAATATTTTATAAATTAATGACTGACTTGTTCTTGAACCACAATCAATTTTATTGTTTACCTTGAAAGAAAAATAATTTTAATAAATGATATTTAAATTTAAAAAAAAATAATTAACTTACTCGTATTTTATATTCATCAATAATATTTTCAAATATATTTTTTTCAGTATAAATATCGCTTATCATGTCATCCTTAGTTGTAATAAAATTTCTTGTAAATTCAGATAATATTTTTCTAAATTCACTTGTTTCAGATGTTAATTCATTCATGATACTTTCTGAAGGACGTATATTTTTATGTAAATAATTTTTGTAATATAAATTATAATACGAGTCAATTGTTTGTCTATCAAGACGAAAATTTTTAAACATATTGTGAGCATCAAAAACATAGGTTAATTCTGAAATTATTTTATCTGCTTGTTTGTCCATGTATGCTTCCAGCTCATCCAGGTTTTTATTATTATTTTCATCAATGCCATTTGATGATGGCTTGTCGTTTGTTGGATTCAATGTTGGCACTACAGAATCAAAAAATTCATTCGTTACCAGAGCTAGAAGTGGACCAATTGGTGGTGGTATATATTGACTTGCAATATCAACTCCTGATTTAATTAACTTTTTAATATCTGGATGACTTATTACTTTCAAAGCAATTTCACCAACTTGATCGATAATTTTGTCAATATTTCTTGATGTTTTTTCAGTAGCTTCTTCTTGATTATCTTTTTCTGGATCATCATCAACATTATCAGTTATAATTTCTTCTGGTATTTCAGCTGATGAAATTTCTGCACTATCAGAAAGATTTACTTTTGAAAAATTTACTGAAAATATTATTAATAATAATAATAATTTTAAAATTCCAAGTTTTTTTATCATTTTAAATTTTTATTTTATTTTCAATACTTGTTTAAAGTTTTTCGTTGGGAACGTTTACTCAAGTGAAGTGGAAAAAAAAATATTATAACTAGCAAAAAATGTATGATAAGAAAATATATTTATTTATTTTTTTTTATTACATTTGATAAAATTTTTGAATTTATTTATATCCACACGGTTTTTTTTTTTTAAACTATAAAAACATTGGCACTAAGAAATTCATCAAGGTTATATTTATTTAAATAGAAATATCAACTTGATATATAAATATTTTTTTAAAAATTTTATTTAAAAAAAAAAAATGTATTATTCTTTTTCAAGCACGAGCACATACACATACACTGTTTCTATAATTTCTAAAATGTTTATTGTTTATTATTGTTATAAAAAAATGCATCAGTAGAAATTCACAAAAAAATATATTTTACTTCTTCAAAATGTCCTTTTTTTAATGGATATCTCAGAAATACTGTGCAACAAATATTTATTGTAAAAAAAAATATTGAAAATAAAAAGACCAGTGGAAAATTATGAAATTAAAATTTTTAAAAAGTTGAAACAATTTTTTTTTACAATAAATATTCGTTGCACAGTATTTCTGAAAAATCCATTAAATAAAGGACATTTTGAAGAAGTAAAATATATTTTTTTGTGGATTTCTACTGATGCATTTGTTTATAACAATAATAAACAATAAACATTTTATGTGTCGCGCGGTCTATCAAGCGCTCGTATATGTTACCGATTTAATCCTTCGAAGATCACTCTTTGTTTATTTGATTTATTTCGTTAGCAACAAAAAAACAAACTATGTCTCACTCACTCTTTTTTTTTTTTTTTTTTTTTGTTGCTAACGAAATAAATAAAAAAATAATAGAAAAAGGCAAACAGAAAGAAATTCATATGAGAGTAAGTGAGAGAAAAACAATGACCAATCAAATGTCCGGAAGACCGATGATGTTTGTCCTTTTTATATAAGGATTAATTATTCTTAAGCAATAAATAATTCAATTAAATCAGGAGGAAGATATTTTTAAATAACATTAAAACAAAATTATTTATTAATTCAATTTATTTATTAATTTTTTAAATATAATCATCAATAAATTTTTGACATAAATAATAGCAATTTAAACTTAATAATTATTTTTATTTTCAGTTTAATTTGTACGGGCAAGTTGAGATGTTTATGGAAAAATACACAGGCAATCATAAATCCCTGCATCGAAAAGAAACCCTTGAATTTACTTTATTTATTTAAATGTAACATTGTTGTAAAAAATAAATAAATTATTTATTCATTATTATAGGAACGTGCGTCTGAAGCAGGACAACGTTGAGGATAAATTGCCAATGAAACACCTTGATTATTTTCATTTCCAAAAATATTTTTATACTGTTTATTTGTAGAATTAATTGACATTCTATAAAATTAAAAAAAAAAAAATATTAATAAATAAAATCCATATTATTAAGTATAATAACAAAAAAAAAAAAAATTCTAATTTCAAAACATTTTATGTAAAATTTATAAATTAATTAAAAAAATTATTTTAACTCACGAATTTTTATCATCAAGAATAGTCCAATAATATGAGTTATTAAATACAGCAATATTTTGAATACTTTTATTGATTTGAGTAATAATTACGACATCCTCAAAATCAATTGGTCGAGGAACGTTAAATGGAGCACAATCTAAAAAATCAAAAAAAAAATTAATTTATATTATTTATATTATAAAAATAATAAATAAAAAATACGTACAAACAGAATATAAAGCATCTGGATATTTAATAATTTTATAAGAAAGCCAGCAAAATCTATCATTATCAAAATCAATTATTGAATCAAGTATATTTTTAGTTTCTTGGTTTTTTAAAAATAAATATGCAGTACTATTAATTGAGGTAGAAGAAGACCATATATCATCAAAACCAGTCCAAAAAATTTCACTAATAAAAAAAACAAAAGACAATTAGTTACATAAAAAATATAAATTATTATTTTATAAATTTATTAAATAATAATTAATAATTATTGTACCTTCTTTTAGGATGAATATGAATTTTAACAATTGACGAAACTTGATTAGATGTTATAATACATTTTGGTTTTTTATAATTTGGTCCAATAACTTTTATAAAATAATTAGTTTCATTATAATATTGAATTTTTTCTGACCAATATAAATTATCTGTTATCCAATTAAATGCTATTGACGTTGCATTGTCAAATATATTGACAGTTTGATTAATTATTTCGAAACTATTGTCGTTAAAATGCATTACACTGAGTATTTTTTTTGGTACTAAAAATATAAATAGAATTATTATTTAAATTAATTAAATACAAGAGACAAAAAATATAATTTTTAGAATTTAAATATAATTTGTAATTTGTAAATGTTAATTATAATTTAAAAAATAAAAAAAATTGATATTGAAAATTTTTTTACCTGATTTATATACGTTTTCACGAAGTAAATAAATATTTCCATTTGTACAATCACTTGTTACTGCAATGTTAAAATATTCATCATCATCTTGGGATATAAAATTTGAGTTGATTGAATTTTTAAATGGTACTTTTGACAAATTTTGGTTGGTTGAAAAATTTAATAATGACAATGAATAAAATTTATTTGTTGTTACGTATAAAAAAAAACTAAATTCATTTTTTAATATACAATAATTATTTTCATCTGTTTCATAGTTCTGTTGGTATTTAAAAATTTATTTTATTAGAATGATTTTTATGATTTTTTTTTATGTGGAAATTTGGTTTTCTTACCGGAGGACATTTACATATTGACGAATCACAATACTCGTTACGTTTGCAGTCAGAATTTTTAACACAAAAATCTGATATCTGGAATAGTAAAATTTAAAAATTAAAAATATAAATTCTTGATGATTTGAAAAATATAAATGTACCTGTGATGATAAACAGCTTGGAGTAAAAAATATTAATTCTTTACCATAATTTATATTATTTTTTAACTCTAATTTGACAGTTTCTTCATTGCCTTTCTTGAAAAAAATTGTTTTACTAAAATAAAAAATATTTAATCATAAAATGTTTTCAATGTACAGTGAATATTATTTTTCTTTTATTTTTTTTTAATTAAATTACTTACAATTTTTCGTCAATTTTTGCTATCCAATAATATGCATCATTATAAACGACAAGATTACGAGCATCATTTAAACTTTCATCAATAACAATGATGTTTTGAGGACCATCAATATTGACACAATCTAAAAAATTTAAAATTAATATCCTCACAAGTTATTAGACAATGATTAATTATATTTACAAACAAAAAAAATATATATTAATATGTAAATATACATACAGAGAGTTGTCAGATTGAAAGTATGACGAGAAAACCAACACAATCTATCCAGAGCCAAATCAACAGCCAGATCAGTCATATTTTTTGTTTCTGGTCCTTCATACAAAATACGTCTCTCATCATCAGTTTTTTTGTCAATAAATACATACCAAATTTTATTAGAAGCTTTCCAAAAAATCATTCTACAAATTAAAAAAATTACAATAATAATTATACAAGAAATATCATGAAAATTTATTAATTGCCAAAATAAATAAAATACTTACTTCAATCTAGGATGAATATAAATTTTTTTGATAGGTGGTTGTTCCTCAGGAAAAACAACATATTCCGAATACCTATAATGTGGTCCTGTAACTTTAATTGCATATCTTTGATCACATAGCTCTACCCAATATATATTTTCTGTGATCCAATCGTATGCTATTGATTCTGCATAATTAAAAGTATCAGTTATTTGATCAATTAATTTGAATGTATTACTGGCATAAGTTATTACATTGAGTATTCTTTTATCATCTGTAGATAATTATTTTGTTAATTTATTTTAAAAAAATATATGCATAACTGTATAAAGATTATTGTTTACCATTTTTTTCAGATTTTTGAAGAATATGAATTATTTTATTTGCACAATTACTAGTGAATGCAATATTATGATTTTTATTTGTTAAACCTTGAATTTTTAATTTCGACATATCTGTTTTATCTTGTGTAAGTTCAAATAATTCACCATCAGTAAGATGTAATAAATTATTGTTGTTATATTTTGACTGAAATTAAAAATATTTATTAAATTTTGTTTTTTATAATTGTTGTTTATAATAAAATCATTAAATTAAATAAGTTGACTCACATCTGAAATTAGACAATGTGAAGGAACAATTGCCAATTCGTAACCACGAACTTTTAGTTTTATTGAAGCTGTATTTTTGTTTCTGTTTTTTAAATAAATACTTTCACTGAAAAAGAAAAAAATTAGATGAATAAAAAAATAAAAATTTATATTTAAATGAAATTTTAAAACTTGTACAAATAAGAATAAAAAAAAAAAAAATACAATAAAAAAACAACTTACTAATTTGAGGAATTACTTGCAATCCAATAAAATACATTATTAAAAACTGCAAGACCATGAGCATCATTTAAATTTTGAGCAATCGTTATAATTTTCAATGTACTTAATGGTTGCCAATTATTTACTTCTGTGCAATCTTAAAAATTTAAAACAATTATAAAATTATAAATTCAATCCATAATAACAATTACAATAATACGTACATATATTTGATATTTTAAAAATTTGATTGTTGGAAATCCAGCATAATCTGTCAAGGGCTGAATCAATTGTTAAATCGGTAATTAAATCATTGCCACTTTTTGTTTCAAAAAATAAATTTGCCATGCTATTAGAAGTTGTATGAGCATACCAAATATCCTTCGTACCAATCCAAAAAATCATTCTGAAAAAATATCAATTGATGTACTAATTTATAGAAATGAAAAAGGAAAAATTTCTAATAATTTTATTGATAATTAGAAAAATAGTTACCCTCGTTTTGAATAAATATTTAATTTTCCAACAAACAATTTTTCATTATCAGGAATATTAATTGATTCTGTATTTTCCATATGAGGACCACGTCTTTTGATTGAATATAAATCGTCTATTTTTTCTGCCCAGTATAAATTATTAGTCGTCCAATCATACGCTATTGATGTTGCATTGTCAAACGTATCAAAAACTCTCGTAATTTTTTCATATTTATTATTGTCATAGTGTATTAAATCAACAACTTTTGTAAAATCTAAAAAAATATTAATGTTTAAATATTTTACTTTTATTTAAAAAAAAAAAAAATATAGATAAGACATAATCACCATCGGTATCAGACGATTCTCGTAAAATATAAATATAATTACTACGACAATCGGTGGTGTGGGCTACAATTGTTGTATATTTATCTTTATAATTTGATGTATTCAATAAAGTCAATGGACTTTGAATTTTATTCTTTGCTATATTTTTATGAGTTGTTAAATTAACATACGATGTTGTGTATGATTCATTCCAATTTGTAAACAACAAAAAATAATTAAAATAATCTGGTTGACATTGAAATTCTTCGTCAATCATAAATCCCTGTAATTATTAATTATAAAAAAAATATAAAAAAAGAACTGTCATTGCCATGATATATATTTATGAGTAACGAATTAATTATTAATTATATTTTTTTACCTGTTTACATGAGCATACATGAGAATTGCAATAGGTATTGTTTCCACAATCAGAGTCATTCACACAATTATTTGATAATTGGTTGGATGTTGATTCACCTGAACAAAAAAATATATGCCATGAAATATTTAGTGCAATAATTTTAAGAAAATTATTTTTAAAAATATACTTAATACTTACATATTTTTGCTGAGATGATAATTATAACAGCAAGAAAAAAATGAGCACACCAAAATGATTTTTTTAAGTTCCATTGTTTTTGACTACTCGATGACAATTCAATTGAATTCGTCATGTTAAATTATCTTTTTGAATTGGACAAATGAAAATTTTTTTATTAATAATCGAATTTAAATTTTACAGTTTTTTCAATACATATTTTTTCAACTTATAATATTTATTTAATATTTTATTTATTCAATTAGCCAAATAAAGTTACGATGACATAATTTTATTAATAAATAAAAATGAGTGTCTGACGCAGTATTATATCCAGAAGAATAAGTATTACTGGTTTTTAACATAACAACTGTTAATTATTCAAATTATATTTTATTGAAAATTAAATTATTATTAAAATTATTAATTTAGCAAATGATTTCAACTATATATTTATTGAAAATAAATAAAAATTTTTTTTACCTTGACCGAAAGTGTTACCACAAAGAATTGAATCTATTCTGGAATAAGTTTCAATAGAAATACCAGACTGATAACTGAATCTGTCGTGTCACAAATTTTACTGAACAAAAGTAAAAAGTCGTGTGTTTAAATATCATTGGATGAAATAAAATAAAAACTTGAAAAAACAACCAATGCTTTTTTGGTATAACGAACGCAAGCCAACATTTTTTTTTTTATTTTATTTCTATTTTTATGACACTGATAACAACATTTATCAGTCATTTTTTTATCGGGGAAATACCTGGTTTAAAATAAAAAAAATCAAAAAAAAATATTTAAGTGATGAATAAATGATAATAAATTCATAAATATTTTTATTTTTAAACTATTTTTTTATTTTTTCTATTATAACAATTTTTTATTATTATTTTTTTGTTATGCCTGCAAAGTGCAGTACCAATAATATTTTTTTTCGTTCTATTGTATTTATTAAATCTATTATTTAATTAATTTATTAAAATTTTAATTGTTTTTATACAAAAATAATCAAAACATATTTTATCAATTTATTTTTTCTATAATTTGTTTATATTATGTCAATTTTTTAAGAGAATAACTAAGGATGTTGATATCACCCTTATACTGTATATTGTACAATTAATTATATTTTTATTAATAAATATAAATTTACTCCAAACTTTTTCCGCACTTTCTCTAAAAAAGACTAACGTGGAGAAGGGTGAAGAGAAATATTCTTGACGGGGAGAAATTTTTCCGAACATTTCTTCACTCGGCTCTTCTGGAGAAACGGTTGAAAAAATTTTAATTCCTCGTCAGCGATTCCGGAGAAAATTCGGAGTTACAGAAGAGAAATTCAGAATAATTGCGGAGAAATATTTTCACCAGGGATATTAGATTAATTGGAAAAAAAACCTTCGTCAAATCGGGACATTTTAACTTTTTCGTATTTAACTGCATTGTTTAAGTTAAATCCTTCACCACAATAGACTACTAATTATTACAAGATAGACAAGTTTGATGTGTTAGGATTTGCACGAAGAGAAAAATCTGTTGATTTTTTGGAGACACTATAGGGACTTTGAGAGTATCCCCACTTGTAATTATCCTCTCTACTTTTTTCTATTTTTTTTTTGTTATTTTGCAGTTCATTAACTGATAAATGTATCAATAAAACTAAAGCTAATCATCCCTATTTTTTTTCCCTTTCTTTTTTTGACTTGCTTGAATCGAAAGCACAACGACAAATTTTCGAATGAAGTTTCTGTTTCGCTTTCAATTTCACGCAAGTCAAAAGGTGAAAGGGGAAAAAACAGAAGAGGATTATTGAAATTATTTCAATAATAATTTTAAAAATCTCCCTCTATTTTTTTGTTATTCGTTATTCAGAAGCGGGGTCCATGGCACTAAAGTCATTCAATCAATGTTAGTAACTACGCAAACATTGATGATTGTAAAGAAAACAAGAGAGAAGTATGTAAGAAAATGTTCCTTACAACCATCGATGTTTGCGTGGTATATAATATTAATTAAATTAATTTTTAATTTTTATACAAAAAAATAAAACATTTAATTATTTATATTAAATAGAAATCAATGTTTTTTTTATTAAATAAAAATATTTTGTTCTTCAAATTAATTATTTAATAATTAATTGTACCTCATTGTCATATGCAGTTGCCTGAATTTTTATTATCCAAGGATATCCTTGAAAATTTATTTTTAAATATCATTGGATGAAATAAAATAAAAACTTGAAAAAACAACCAATGCTTTTTTGGTATAACGAACGCAAGCCAACATTTTTTTTTTTATTTTATTTCTATTTTTATGATACTGATAACAACATGAACAACGAGTCATTTTTTTATCGGGGAAATACCTGGTTTAAAATAAAAAAACCAAAAAAAAAAAATATTAATGTCTTTTAATAATAACGATGAACAAAATACTGATAATAAATAAATTTTCCAAATTCAATTTTTATTTTTATTGATAATTATTAATATTTTTCTTGATGAAAAATTTACAAGTCAATTTTTTTTTTTAATATAATATTGCATTTTAAAACAAATTAATGCCCGAACTTTTCAATTAGGACATTGTGAGGGATAAACTGTTGAAAAAAAACCTTTATCATATCCGTTGATGAAAATTTTTTCCTGTTTGCCATTTTTAAAATTTATAGATACCCTAGAATGAAAAAAATATGTCAATTTTATATCAAAAAAATATAAATACCATAATTTATTCAAATATTAATTTTATAATTTAAAAAATAAGTCATTGTACATGAAAAATTGCACAAGAATAAAAAATAATCACATAAAATCACTCACAAATTTTTGTCATCGAATGAAGTCCAATAATATGAATGATCAATAGGAGCAATATTTTCTATATCTTTCGTGCTTTGAGTAATAATTACGACATCTTCCGAAAGAATTGATCGAGAAAATTTGATAGGTGCACAATCTAGACAATAAAAACACAATAAAAATTTTATATTTCCTGGTAAAAAAAATTTTAAAGTTAAAAAAAAAGCTTCATACATACAAATACTGTACAAAGCAGATGGTATCATTTGTCTTGAAACCCAGCACAATTTGTCATGATGAATATCAATAGCTGAATCAACAATATTTTGAGTTTCTGGTCCTTGATAAAATACAGATGTAGTTCTTTCAGTGATTGAATATAACCAAAGACCATTAGAACTAGACCAAAAAATTTTTCTGAAAAAAAATAAAAAAACAAATTAATAATTAATAATTTGTTTTAAATATAAAATTAATCATTAAAATAACTAATAAATTATCTTTTTTTTAATAAATTAATTATTTATATTTAAATTAGATGGTTAAATAACAGATAAATAAATTATTTTTTAATTCACCTGTGTACTGGATGAATATGAAGATTGACAAATGACAAAAAACCATTTATTGAATGAATATGCTTTGGCTGGCTATATTTTGGACCCATAACTTTTATAGAATACTGTAATTCATCAGAGGTTACAGTTTCCTCTGACCAGTATAAATTTTCTGTTAGCCAATCGAATACTATTAATAGTGCATTGTCAAATACATCAACAGTTTGATTGATTATTTGAAATTTATTATTATCATCATCATAGCGCATTACATCAAGTATTTTTTTAGGAACTGAAAGCAAAATATTGTTATTAAATAGTCACTTTATCTGCGGGTTGAAGAAACAATTTTGATTATATTTATATTGCACGTATAAATAAATAAATTAATTAATTAATTACCAGACTTGTGTGCATATTCTCGAAGCACATAAATATTTTTATTTTTACAATCATTGGCAGCTGCCACATTTATATACTCGGCGGAATCTTGAGATATAAAATTTGTAACATTCGAATGTTCTATTTGAACTTCTAATGGATTTTCGTTATTCGAAAAATCAGATGGCATCATATAGAATTTATTTCGTGTTACGTATAATTGATATTGTTTTTTTAATTTACAATTGCCATGTTCATCAGCCTCAAAGTCCTGTAAATACATAAAAATTTTATGACATTCTCTTTTATTTTTTTATAATTTTTTTAGGGATGAAATGTCAGTTTTCATTGTCTCACCGAATGACATTTACATATTGATGAATAGCAATATTCGTTATGTCGACAATCAAAGTTTTTTAAACAAAATTTTGATATTTTTTTGGCTGCATTTGATGGCTGAAATTTAATTTTTTCAATGACGTTTAATTTTTTTTAAAATATATTTGTTATTTGACAAAAAAAATTAAAAATGTACCTGTGGTAGTGGACAATTCGAGGTAAGAAATATTGAATCTTTACCATAGTGTGTTAAATTTGAAGTAATTTCGATAGGTTTATTTTTGCCACTCTTGAAAAAAAATGATTTTCTAGAATGAAAAAAATTAATATAAGACACATTTTAGTGTAAAGAAAATGTTGTTTTTTTTTTTTAAATTTATAATTACTTACAATTTTTTGTCAATTTTCGCTATCCAATAATATGCATCGTTATAAGCTGCTAGATTACGAGCATCATTTAAATTTTTATCGATATTAATGATGTTTCGAGGACCCTTAATATTTACACAATCTAAAAAATTTAAAATTAATATCCTCACAAGTTATTGGACAATGATTAATTATATTTACAAACAAAAAAAATATATATTAATATGTAAATATACATACAGAGAGTTGTCGAATTGAAAGTATGACGAGAAAACCAACACAATCTATCCAGAGCCAAATCAACAGCCATATCAGTCATTTTTTTTGTTTCTGGTCCTTCATAAAAAATATGTCTCTTATAATCAATTTTTTTGTCAATAGATACATACCAAATTTTATTAGAAGCTTTCCAAAAAATCATTCTACAAAATAAAAGAATTACAATAATAATTATACAAGAAATATCATGAAAATTTATTAATTGCCAATATAAATAAAATTCTTACTTCAATCTTGGATGAATATAAATTTTTTTGATCGGTGGTTGTTCCTCAGGAAAAACAACATATTCCGAATACCTATAATGTGGTCCTGTAACTTTAATTGCATATCTTTGATTACGTAATTCTACCCAATATATATTTTCTGTGATCCAATCGTATGCTATTGATTCTGCATAATTAAAAGTATCAGTTATTTGATCAATTAATTTAAATGTATTACTGGCATAAGTTATTACATTGAGTATTCTTTTATCATCTGTAGATAATTATTTTGTTAGTTTATTTTAAAAAAATATATGCATAATTGTATAAAGATTATTGTTTACCATTTTTTTTAGATTTTCGAAGAATATAAATTATTTTATTTGCACAATTACTACTGAATGCAATATTATGATTTTTATTTGTTAAACCTTGGATTTTTAATTTCGACATATCTGTTTTATCTTGTGTAAGTTCAAATAATTCACCATCAGTAAGATGTAATAAATTATCGTTGTTATATTTTGACTGAAATTAAAAATATTTATTAAATTTTGTCCTTTAGAATTGTTGTTTATATGAAAATTATTAAATTAAATAAGTTGACTTACATCTGAAATTAGACAATGTGAAGGAACAATTGCCAATTCGTAACCACGAACTTTTAGTTTTATTGAAGCTGTATTTTTGTTTCTGTTTTTTAAATAAATACTTTCACTGAAAAAGAAAAAGATTAGATGAATAAAAAAATAAAAATTTATATGTAAATATTTAAAATAAAAATTATTTAGTAGAATAAAGTTCTTGTGATTTTATTTTTAAATGAAATTTTAAAACTTGTACAAATAAGAATAAAAAAAAAAAAAAAACAATAAAAAACAACTTACTAATTTGAGAAATTACTTGCAATCCAATAAAATACATTATTAAAAACTGCAAGACCATGAGCATCATTTAAATTTTTAGCAATCGTTATGATTTTCAATATACTTGATGGTTGCCAATTATTTATTTCTGTGCAATCTTAAAAATTTAAAACAATTATAAAATTATAAATTCAATCCATAATAACAATTATAATAATACGTACATATATTTGATATTTTAAAAATTTGATTGTTGGAAATCCAGCATAATCTGTCAAGAGCTGAATCAATTGTTAAATCGGTAATTAAATCATTGCCACTTTTTGTTTCAACAAATAAATTTGCCATACTATTAGAAGTTGTATGAGCATACCAAATATCCTTCGTACCAATCCAAAAAATCATTCTATAAAAATATCAATTAATGCACTAATTTATAGAAATAAAAAAAAAAAAACTTTTAAAAAATAGTTACCCTCGTTTTGAATAAATATTTAATTTTCCAACAAACAATTTTTCATTATCAGGAATATTAATTGATTCTGTATTTTCTATATGAGGACCACGTCTTTTGATTGAATATAAATCGTCTATTTCTTCTGCCCAGTATAAATTATTAGTCATCCAATCATACGCTATTGATGTTGCATTGTCAAATGTATCAAAAACTCTCGTAATTTTTTCATATTTATTATTGTCATAGTGTATTAAATCAACAACTTTTGTAAAATCTAAAAAAATATTCATGTTTAATTATTTTACATTTATTTAAAAAATAAAATATAGATAAGACATAATCACCATCGGTATCAGACGATTCTCGTAAAATATAAATATAATTACTACGACAATCGGTGGTGTGGGCTACAATTGTTGTATATTTATCTTTATAATTTGATGTGTTCAATAAAGTCAATGGACTTTGAATTTTATTCTTTGCTATATTTTTATGAGTTGTTAAATTAACATACGATGTTGTGTATGATTCATTCCAATTTGTAAACAACAAAAAATAATTAAAATAATCTGGTTGACATTGAAATTCTTCGTCAATCATAAATCCCTGTAATTATTAATTATAAAAAAAATATAAAAAAAGAACTGTCATTGCCATGATATATATTTATGAGTAACGAATTAATTATTAATTATATTTTTTTACCTGTTTACATGAGCATACATGAGAATTGCAATAGGTATTGTTTCCACAATCAGAGTCATTCACACAATTATTTGATAATTGGTTGGATGTTGATTCACCTGAACAAAAAAATATATGCCATGAAATATTTAGTGCAATAATTTTAAGAAAATTATTTTTAAAAATATACTTAATACTTACATATTTTTGCTGAGATGATAATTATAACAGCAAGCAAAAAATGAGTACACCAAAATGATTTTTTTAAGTTCCATTGTTCTTGACTACTTGATGACAATTCAATTGAATTCGTCATGTTAAATTATCTTTTTGAATTAGACAAATTAAAATTTTTTTATTAATAATCAAATTTAAATTTTACACTTTTTTTCAATATATATTTGTTTATCTAAATGATTGTTCTAATTTATATTTTAAATTTAGAATATTTATTTAATATTTTGTTTATTCAAATAGCCAAATAAAGTTACGATGACATAATTTTATTAATAAATAAAAATCAGTGTCTAACGCAGCATTATATTTAGAAGAATAAGTTTTAGTGGTTTTTAATATAATTTTAAAATATATATTTATTGATAATAAATAAAAAAATTGTTTACCTTGACTGGAAATATCACCACAAATAATCAAATCTATTCTAGAATAAGTTTCAATAGAAATACCAGAATGATAACTGAAACTGTCGTGTCACAAGGCACAAATTTCACTGAACAAAAGTAAAAAGACGCGTGTTTCAATATCATTGGATGAAATAAAATAAAAACTTGAAAAAACAACCAATGCTTTTTTGTATAACTAACGCAAGCCAACATTTATTTTTTCATTTTATTTCCATTTTTATGATACTGATAACAACATGAACAACGAGTCATTTTTTTATCGGGGAAATACCTGGTTTAAAATAAAAAAACCAAAAAAAAAAAATATTAATGTCTTTCAATAATAACGATGAACAAAATACTGATAGTAAGTAAATTTTTCAAATTCAATTTTTATTTTTATTGATAATTATTGATACTTTTCTTGATAAAAAATTCACAAGTCAATTTTTTTTTTTAATATAATATTACATTTTAAAACAAATTGATGCCCGAACTTTTCAATTAGGACATTGTGAGGGATAAATTGTTGAAAAAAAACCTTTATCATATCCGTTGATGAAAATTTTTTCCTGTTTGCCATTTTTAAAATTTATAGATACCCTAGAATGAAAAAAAATATGTCAATTTTATATCAAAAAAATATAAATACCATAGTTTATTAAAATAAAAATTTAATAATTTAAAAAATAAGTCATTGTACATGAAACGTTGCACAAGAATAAAAAATAATTTCATAAAATAACTCACAAATTTTTGTCGACAAATGAGGTCCAATAATATGAATCATCAATAGCAGCAATATATTCAATATCTTTCGTGCTTTGAGTAATAATTACGACATCTTCCGAGAGAATTGATCGAGAAAATTTGATAGGTGCACAATCTAGACAATAAAAACAACAAAAATTTTATATTTTCTGTTTAAAAAAATTTTAAAGTTAAAAAAAAAGCTTCATACATACAAATACTGTACAAAGCAGATGGTATCATTTGTCTTGAAACCCAGCACAATTTGTCATGATGAATATCAATAGCTGAATCAACAATATTTTGAGTTTCTGGTCCTTCATAAAATACAGATGTCGTATTTTTAGTAATTGAATATAACCAAAGACTATTAAAACTAGACCAAAAAATTTTCCTACAAAAAAAATAAAAAAACAAATTAATAATTAATAATTTGTTTTAAATATAAAATTAATCATTAGAATAATTTATAAATTGTTTATTTTTTAATAAATCAATTATTTATATTTAAATTAGATGATTAAATAACAGATAAATAAATTATTTATTAATTTACCTGTGTACTGGATGAATATGAAGATTGACAAATGACAAAAAACCATTTATCGAGAGAATATGCTTTGGCTGGTTATATTTTGGACCCATAACTTTTATAGAATACTGTAATTCATCAGAGATTACAGTTTCTTCTGACCAATATAAATTTTCTGTTAGCCAATCGAATACTATTAATAGCGCATTGTCAAATACATCAACAGTTTGATTGATTATATGAAATTTATTATTATCATCATCATAGCGCATTACATCGAGTATTTTTTTAGGAACTGAAAGCAAAAAATTGTTATTAAATAGTCTCTTTATCTGGGGGTTGAAGAAACAATTTTGATTATATTTATATTGCACGTATAAATAAATAAATAAATTAATTAATTACCAGACTTGTGTGCATATTCTCGAAGCACATAAATATTTTTATTTTTACAATCATTGGCAGCTGCTACATTCATATACTCGGCGGAATCTTGAGATATAAAATTTGTATCGTTTGAATGTTCTATTTGAACTTCTAATGGATTTTCATTATTCGAAAAATCAGACGGCATTATGTAGAATTTATTTCGTGTTACGTATAATTGATATTGTTTTTTTAATTTACAAATTCCATGTTCATCAGCCTCAAAGTCCTGTGAAGACATAAAAATTTTATGGCATTTTCTTTATAGTTTTTTTTACAGATAGAATTTAAGTTTTTATTGTCTTACCGAATGACATTTACATATTGATGAATCGCAATATTCGTTTTGTCGACAATCGAAATTTTTTAAACAAAATTTTGATATTTTTTTGGCTGCATTTGATGTCTAAAATTCAATTTTTTTAAATTTCATATTAAATTTTTTTATGAATGTATTTGTTATTTGAAAAAAAAAAAAATAAAAATGTACCTGTGGTAGTGGACAATTTGAGGTAAAAAATATTGATTCTTTACCATAGTGTGTTAAATTTGACATAATTTTGATGGATTCATTTTTTCCATTCTTGAAAAAAAATGATTTTCTAAAATAAAAAAAATTAATATAAGACACATTTTAGTGTAAAGAAAATGTTGTTTTTTTTTTTTTTAAATTTATAATTACTTACAATTTTTGGTCAATTTTCGCTATCCAATAATATGTATCATTATAAACTGCAAGATTACGAGCATCATTTGAATTTTCATCAATAACAATGATGTTTCGAGGACCCTCAATATTTACACAATCTAAAAAATTTAAAATTAATATCCTCACAAGTTATTGGACAATGATAAATTATATTTTCAAACAAAAAAAATATATATTAATATGTAAATATACATACAGAGAGTTGTCAAACTGAAAGTATGATATTTTGCTTCAAGTTTTTCAGATTGCCGAGAAAACCAACACAATCTATCGAGAGCCAAATCAACAGCCATATCAGTCATATTTTTTGTTTCTGGTCCTTCATAAAAAATACGTCTCTCATCATCAGTTTTTTCGTCAATAGATACATACCAAATTTTATTAGAAGCTTTCCAAAAAATCATTCTACAAAATAAAAAAATTACAATAATAATTATACTAGAAATATCATGAAAATTTATTAATTGCCAAAATAAATTAAATTCTTACTTCAATCTTGGATGAATATAAATATGTTTGATAGATGGTTGTTCCTCAGGTAAAGCAACATATTCTGAATACCTATAATGTGGTCCTGTAGCTTTAATTGCATATCTTTGATTACGTAATTCTACCCAATATATATTTTCTGTAATCCAATCATATGCTATTGATTCTGCATAATTAAAAGTATCAGTTATTTGATCAATTAATTTAAATGTTTGACCGGCATAAGTTATTACATTGAGTATTCTTTTATTACCTGTTGATAATTATTTTGTTAATTTATTTTTGAAAAATTGTATGCATAACTGTATAAAGATTATTGTTTACCATTTTTTTTAGATTTTTGAAGAATATAAATATTTTTATTTGCACAATTACTACTAAATCCAATATTATGATTTTCATTTTTTATACCCTCAATTTTTAATTTTGATATATCTGTTTTATTTTGGGAAAATTCAAATAATTCACTCTCAGTGAAATATAATAAATGATTATCACTTTGATTTGGCTAAAATTAAAAAAATAATTATTAGAATTTTGTATCTTTAATTTTCATAAATAAATAATTTATTAATTATTAAACTTACATCATTAACAGGACAATGTGAAAGAACAATTGCCAATTCTTGACCATGAATTTCCATTTTAAATTCAACTGCATTTTTATGTCCAGCTTTTAAATAAATTGACTTACTAAAAAAAAAAAAAAGTTATAAATTGATAAGTGGATGAGTGAAAGAACAATAATTAATTAAAATAAAAAAACCACTTACTAAATTGAGTGATTACTTGCAATCCAATAAAATACATTATTAAAAACTGCAAGACCTTGAGCATCTTTTAAATTTTTAGCAATTGTTATAGTTTTCAACGTATTTGATAGCAGCCAATTGATGATTGAAGTACAATCTTGAAAATTTAAATTAATATATATAATTGGAATATTTATTTCATGATAATAATAACGATAATAATACATACATATATTTGATAGTGCTGCAATTTGATTATAAGAAAACCAGCACAATCTGTCAAGTGATGTATCAATTGTTAAATCAGTAATTAAATCATTGTTACTTTTTGTTTCAATAAATAAATTTGCCATGCTATTAGAAGTTGTATGAGCATACCAAATATCCTTCGTACCAATCCAAAAAATCATTCTATAAAAATATCAATTGATGTACTAATTTATAGAAATGAAAAAGGAAAAATTTCTAATAATTTTATTGATAATTAAAAAATAGTTACCCTCGTTTTGAATAAATATTTAATTTTCCAACAAACAATTTTTCAGTATCAGGAATATTAATTGATTCTATATTTTCCATATGAGGACCACGTCTTTTTATTGAATATAAATCGTCTATTTTTTCTACCCAGTATAAATTATTAGTCATCCAATCATACGCTATTGATGTTGCATTATCAAACGTATGAAAAGTTCTATTAATTTTTTTATATCTATTATTGTCATAGTGTATTAAATCAACAATTTTTGTAAAATCTAAAAAAATATTCATGTTTAAATATTTTACATTTATTTAAAAAAAAAAAAAATGTAGAATATAGATAAGACATAATCACCATCGGTATCAGACGATTCTCGTAAAATATAAATATAATTACTACGACAATCGGTGGTGTGGGCTATAATTGTTGTATATTTATCTTTATAATTTGATGTATTCAATAAAGTCAATGGACTTTGAATTTTATTCTTTGCTATATTTTTATGTGTTGTTAAATTAACATACGTTGTTGTGTATGATTCATTCCAATTTGTAAACAACAAAAAATAATTAAAATAATCTGGTTGACATTGAAATTCATCGTCAATCATAAATCCCTGTAATTATTAATTATAAAAAAAATATAAAAAAAAGAACTGTCATTGTCATGGTATATATTTATGAGTAACGAATTAATTATCAATCATATTTTTTTTACCTGTTTACATGAGCATACATGAGAATTGCAATAAGTATTGTTTCCACAGTCAGAGTCATTCACACAATTATTTGATAATTGGTTGGATGTTGATTCACCTGAAAAAAAAAAATATATGCTATGAAATATTTAGTACAATAGTTTTAAGAAAATTATTTTAAAGAATATATTTAATACTTACATATTTTTGCTGAGATGATAATTGATAAAACAGCAAGAAAAAAATGAGCACACCAAAATGATTTTTTTAATTTCCATTGTTTTTTAATTGAATTCTCCATATTACTATTTTAAATCGCACCAACGATAATACTTTATTTAAATATTAATTTTCAAGTGACAATTTTACTACATTAGTCAAATGAAATTACGATAACACAATGGTTTATTAAAATATTTCTTAATGACTGACCACTAAAATTAACGTGGCATATGACAATGGAAGTTTTACTGAACAAAAGTAAGGAGAGGTGGTTTTAAAACTGATTGGTTCATTCTTCATAAAATAAAAACTTAAAAACATAAATTCCTTTTTTATATTTTACCTACTCAAATAAACATTTTTTTCCATTTTTCTTTTATTTTTTATTTTTAAATTTTTGATAAGAACATAAATACAAGGTCAATAACCCATCGGGTAAAACCTACCTCAAGGTAAAATTTTATGTCTTTGCGCAGATAATAGAATATTGATAATAATTTATTGAATAGTTATTTTTTTTTTTCTATTGTGTTGACAATCTTAAAAAAAAACCTATTTGTATATCCACTTGCGTTATTTTATTTTGTAAAAAATTCAACAATAAATATGTATTTTTATTAAAATTAAAATTATACATTTGTATAAACAAAAAAAAAAAAATCAAAGTCTCTTTTTTACTTGCAATATTAATTTCTGATTTTATTATTTATTTAATTTCTAGATAAATCTACATGCAAAGCAATCAATAAATGATAAAAAAATCCATAAATATTTTGAAACAATTTTTTTATTTTTCTTTTATGTCTGCAATAAAAATTTATTATAAGAGAACAATATTTTTTTTCGATATCCAATTCAAAGTCAGAGATACGGTGAAAAAAGTTAGAGTAATGTGTAGGTTGGAGAAATGGCGGAAAAAAGTTGGTGTAAATTGCAGGTTGGAAAAATTTCTCCACCATTTCTCCAACAATGGGTCATTTTTGCATTTTTGTAAAAAGGTGGAGAAAAGTCGGAGAAATATTTGCACCAGGGTAGTATTTACTTATCACAGGTCATGTTTGATAAATTGTAAAAATATTATTCTAGAACATTTATCATCCTATAAAAGAATTGCTGAGCTACATTTACTATAATTTAAGTTTTTTAGTAATCTAATTTTTACCAGATTATAGTTTCATGGTTTCAAAAATTTAATCCTTTTTGTAGTTAAGCAAGAAAGTACTTTTGTTAGTTGGGTTAACACTAACACTGATTAATGGTACATCAAGTGGTTGTGCACTCAGTGATCGAGCAAGTTGTGTTTGCTTATTAATTAACATGTAAATTAGCTAGTATTGATGCTTCTAGTGATTTGCTCTTTGTGTTGTCTGTAAGTAAAATTTATCAATAAAATAAAATTTGATCTTGTCTTGTTTTTTTCCCTTTCTTTTTTTGACTTGCTTGAATTAAAAGCGCAATGACAAATTTTCGAAAAAAGTTTCTGTTTCGCTTTCAATTTTATGCAAGTCAGAAGAAGAAAGGGGGAAAAATAGAGAGGGATTATTAAAATTATTATTAAAATCATGTCCCTCATCGCGAAGGCCGCGTCACTGAATTCAAATATTCCCGTAAAAACAATTAATTTCTCAGATGGTCTGACCACCATATGAAGCATTACATGCAATAAGTAAAACAATGGCACCATTTTTTAAAAGTTATGTCAAAAAAACTGGACGTGCTGATTATGATGGTGATAAAATGGAACCATCTGTTGAAAAAAAAAAATAGCTGAACTTAAAATGAGTCTATTACATCTTCAACGAAAATATTGATATAACAGAAATATCATTATCAGTACATCCATCAGTAATGCAAGTTATAACAATTCAATTAAATCAGTAGAAAGAATTTTTAAATCACATTGAAACTAAATTATTTATTGGTTCAATTTTATTTATTAATTTTATAAATATAATCATCGGTAACATTATGTACATTTAGTTCGTTTTATAAATTGAATTTAATAATTATTTAAAAAATGATTTGAGATTTTTATTTTCATTAATATAAACGTTAAATTATTTTTTTTGTTTTTCATGGTGTTGGATGTATCGTATAGACGATAAAAATATATAAAAAATTATATTAATTAGTCGTTGTATTAATTTGACTTTGTATTAGTTATTATTATGTAAAATTTTATTTTCAGAGTGATTTTATAATTGTCCGAGCGACTGGGAAGACAACAGTAAATTTTTAATCCTACATGACAAAAAAAGAGAATTAAAAATACTGAAAAAAATAATAATTGCAATTAATTTATAAAAAAAACCTAATAGATAATTTTATTTTTTTCTATAATTAAATGAACGATAAAAGAAAACTTATCAAATTGTTTAATTAAAGTATATACTTCATCAAAAATAAAAAGTAAATAATTTCACAAAGTTTAAAAATCTAAAAAATTAAAAATAAATCAAATCAAATTTAAAGTTGAAATTTACAGATACCGACATCTCACGACAAGTATATAATTTTTAGTCTAATAGAAAATATAGCAAATATAGAAAAACGTGGTCATAGAAGTTATGTTTGGAATGGTTTTGGTAAAAACATAGAGCTCAAAAATCTTAATATTTGTCGAAATAAATAATATTTACAATAAAAAAAAATAAACCGTAACTTAGTCATATAATAAATTCGACATTTTAATTAAAGCAAATATAATGTGTCATTACAAAAGATTACGAAAATGTAAAAAATTACGCAAGTTGAAAAAAACGTGTGTGAAAAATTCTAAGGTTACAAGTCAAATTTCAACACGTGCTTTCCACGAAAAGGATAATAAGGTTTGTAAATTAAATATTAGATTATAAAAATTGATTATTTTTTTTTAGAAATACTATCAGTATTATGATGATGGTGACGCCAACAATACGACGATTGACATTGTTAATGATGATTGCCTAGCTGAAATATTCATGCATCTGCCAGCATTTGAAAGACCAAAAATTGCTTTGGTTTGCAAGAACTGGAAAAAAGCCCTTGATTATTCTTGGCTGGATGTAAAAAAACTTGAACTACCTCATTGGGAAAATAATGAGTATCCATCTTACTCATACAAATATCCAACAATCGATGGACAATTAAGTTTTTTGAGATCTCAGCTTGATAAATATGGTCGTTATCTAACAGAATTAGATTTAACAGCCAATGGTAACTGTAATATAGTGCCAATTATTAATAAATCATGTCCAAAGCTTGTAAAACTTCGGTTGAGATTCCAGTACATTGAACATAAATTATTAGTTGATGCATTTTCACGTTTATCTAAACTGAAAGTATTAAAAATTATATTTCAAAATATTCATAATAACGGTTATATACCTGTTACTTTAATAAAGTCATTAAAAAGCCTTGCTGGTACATTAACTGAACTGACTTTGTCAAATTGGAACGAAAATTTTTTGTTAAACAAATGTAGACTTCCAAAAACATTCACTCGTGTAAGTTAAACTTTACATATATATTACAAAAAAAAAATAAAATGTAAAACATTCTTTTTATTCTTGAAATAATATACTGATGAATAGCTTTTTATTTGCAGGTGGTTCCTAAACTAAAGGCTTTGAAATCAATTGAAACTGCTGGTGTACAAATTGAAACTGACCTATACATGTATCTGGAACATCTTGGAATATTAGTCATTAGTCATGATTGTCAGCACTTGAACCAGAGTATTTTCAACACAGATCTGTATAAAAATTTTAATAGCATTGATTTAGATGTTTACCAAGTTACAGATGATTGTTTATATACTTTAGCCAATTGTCTGAAGAATTTAAACGCATTGAAGGCAAGGTGTGAACGAGTAACCGATGCTGGTATAGTAGCTGTTTCGAAAATGGATAATTTACTATGTCTTTATCTTAGCGAACTTAACGTCACTGACTCGTCAATTACATTGCTAAAAAATTTAGAAGTTTTAAGGTTACATCACAGCAATAAAATTGCCGATGAAACATTCATCAAAATTATTGAAAATTCACCAAAGATTGTATGGTTTTACCTGAAGGAATTAGCTGTAACTTCTGAATTTGTAAAAAAAGCTGCAGAAATATCAACAAATCGAAAAAAAAAACTAACGTTAGGCCTTTTAAATATACCTGATATAAAACAATATGCATCGCAATATTTACATCTAATTCTATACGATTCATCAAAAGAACAAAAAAAGGTGTATGATTCAGAAAATATTATAGATACTGGCAACTTATCTTAAAATTAAAAAAAAAAAGATAATAATTATTTCATTTATCAAATTTTTTATTATTAACAATTTAATGATTTTTAAAAAAAATCTATACATATACAGAATTTTAAAAATGTATATATATTTATAATGTATGTCTTAAAGAGCATTTTTGTACAATGTATTTTGCTTTTTGAGACATACATTGTCTGGAGTAGAAAGACAAATAAATATACATAATTATATGATAAACTTACTTTTTTATTTATTATTCAAATTCCACTGCTCAAAACAATTTTTATAAATAATAGTTTTACGCAAAAAATTTATTTTCTTGTCACGTTATTGACAATGTATCCTAAACATGCGTTGATAGGATGTATTGGGTAAAGGATAGGAAAATAATATATTGAAAGATAAAAACTTAAAACTGATGGTGATAGTTTTCATATTAAATCAATTTAAATAAATTTTCTTTTTGTTTTTTCAAAACTTATTAATTTACAAAAATAATATATTATTTTTAATCATAATATACATATTTTATTTATTTATTTTTTCTAATTAAAATTTATTCTGTTAATCTTTGAAGAGAATAACTAGGTATGTTGATATTGCCCCTATAATCTACAATCAATTTTATTTTTATTAATAAATATAAATTTAAAATGAGAAAAAAAATTTAGCTTTCACTTACAGAAAATAAAAGTGGAAGCTCCATATAAACAAAACCACCAGCAGCAGTTAATCGTATTTTTTTAGCTAAAAAATATGACTGTGTCCCAATGTTCTAAAATTGAATAATAATAAAAAATATAAAATTCCATAAATGCATTAATAAATAAAAATACCTTGTTTATAATATATTTCTTATCAACGATTGAATCTGTTGAAAATATTAATTCAGCAATTTGATTTGCCTTTTGTAAAAATAAAAAAAATATAATTAAAATATTTTGAGTAATTTAGGTATTTATTTAAAATTATTAAATTTATAATAAACATACACGTTGACTTAATAAATGACACGAAGCAATTAAAATCATGAGATTCATTAAAAATCCAATAGCACACATTCCATCACGTATTAATACAAATTTATTTTTTTCCTGTGGATTAAAAATAACATAAAATCTTGATGCTGTATTTAATGATAATGAAAATATCCATATTAATAATTGATAACTCCAAATGTCACTAATTACTTTGATATTTTTTTCAAATGATTTATCTAGAAATTAAAATTTTTAAAAATTATCAATTTTTTATTTTTTATTTTAATATTTAAAAATCATTGTAAAGCAAATATAAATAAATAAAAATATTATCAAAATTAAAAGAAGAAATTAATCATCTAATTAATTCAACTAATTTTTTTAATTTATTTTTAGTTGAAAGCTTTTAAAATTAATTTTAAATTTTTTTAAAAATTATTAATTTGAAAAAAAAAAAAGGTAAAAAAATTAATAATAAATTTAATAATTACCATGCTGTATACAGTGGTCATTATAATATTTAAAAAATTAAATAAAATAAAATTTAATTATTAATTAATACATTGAATAATTAATTTATGAATTTTTAAATTTTTTTTTATATTTTCTTTTTAATAGAAAAAATTAAATATGAATTAATTCAAGCTTCATTTACTAATTAATTTTATTAAAAGTAAATTATTAACACCTAATGTAATTTATTAAACTTTTAAATTAATTATTTTATTAATTATTTTAATACCTTTTCGAATAATAATACTGCACAAATGATCAAACCGTCGATACAGTAAAAATATTAATACAGAAAATTTTACTATTTGCATTGATGAACCACCATACAACAATGTATGACTAAACACTGACATAATTGGATGATTTTTAATTGTCAATGAATTAACATATCCAATAATACACCACCAAATTAATGAAATAATTATAAAAAATCTACACCACTGTAATGATGATTTTAAAAACTTTTTTTCATTAAATTTTGTTGACACGTCATACATTAAAATATAATTGAATGCTGATGATAATCTATATCTCCAAAAAATTGTTATAATTATATCAATGATAATTGACAAGTAGCTTATAATTGATCTGCTTATAAGAAACATTTGTAACTTTATACTGATGGAATATTGAAAATTGGAAGAAACAACTATTGCAGAAAGAGAGATACTAATAATTTGTACAATTATAACAATAATTATTCGAATCATTGATGAGCTAATTTTATGATTAATTATTTCATAAAAACTTGAGCCAAATAAATTTGTAAAAAAAAAAAATGAATTGACACTTTTTAACATGGTTAATTGTTCGTTAATGTATGTAATTTATAATTTATCGAAAATATAAGTTATTGAACAGAGACTGACTGTTTTTTATTTGATAATTATTTGTGTCATGAATGAAATTTAGATCATTATTTTTTTGTGTGTCGTTACAAGTGTTGAAAAATATATTTAGTTCAACATTTATTATTCATTTTCAAAAATACGATTAATGGAATTTTTTTTTTGTTATGTCATACAGTTGCCAAGTTACGAACACGTGCGTTGTCACTCATGTCACCAAATAATTGACCAAAAAAAAAATAACAACTATCAAACTATCAAAACATCAAGTATTTTTTTTTTGTCTTTTTTTTATTTTTCGAACACAGTAGTGAATTAGAAATTAATTATTTTAATTAGTTTATTTTATAAATTGAATTTAGCAATTTAAAAAATAATGTTGTGATTTTTATTTTCATCAATATAAACGTGGAATTATTTATTTACTTTTTTTTTCATGGTGTTGGATGTATCATAGACAATGAAAATATTTTTAAAAATATTTATAATTTAGTCGTTTTATTAATCCTTGTGAAATTTTATTTTGAAAGTGTTTTTACAATTACCCGAGTGAATGTTTGGGCAGCGGTTAATTTTTACTCATACAAGACAAAGAAGGTACAATTAAAAATGCTAAAAACAATAATAATATGTAATTGAAATTAATTTATAAAACAAACTTAATTAATAATTTTATTTTTATGTATTCACCACATCAAAAAAAAAAAATATATTCTTATAAAATTTCGCAAAATTCAAAAATCTATAAAATTTAAAATTAAAATTTACAGATACCGACATCTCACGACAGATATATAATTTTCAGTCTGATTAGAAAATATTAATCTAAAACGTGGTCATAGAAGTTATGTTTGGAATGGTTTGGTAAAAACATAGAGCTCAAAAATCTTGATATTTGTCAAGATAAATAATATTTACAATATAAAAATAATAAACCGTAACTTAGTCATATAGTAAACACCACATTTTAATTTAATCAAATATAATGAGTCATTACAAAAGACTACCTAAATGTAAAAAATTACGCAAGTGGAAAGAAACGTGTGTGAAAAATTCTAAGGTTACAAGTCGAATATCAACACGTGCTTCCATAGGAAAGGGTGACAAGGTTTGTACAAAAATAACGTCAGTCAGCATGTTTGTATAAAAGATTAAATATTAAATTATAGAATTTGATTATTTTTTTTTAGAAAAACTATCAGCATTATTATGATGATGCTGAAAATTCGACGATTGACTTTATTAATGATGATTGCCTAGCTGAAATATTCATGCATCTGCCAGCATTTGAAAGACCAAAAATTGCTTTGGTTTGCAAGAACTGGAAAAAAGCCCTTGATTATTCTTGGCTGAATGTAAAAAAACTTGAACTACCTCATTGGGAAAATAATGAGTATCCATCTTACTCATACAAATATCCAACAATCGATGGACAATTAAGTTTTTTGAGATCTCAGCTTGATAAATATGGTCGTTAT
>MKYW01000089.1:145650-161268 GCA_015776835.1 Aphidius ervi
TTTTTTTTTTTTTTTTTGTTGTTTAATTATTATTATTTAAAATAATAATAATAATTGTGAAAAATAAATGAAAAAGTTGGGTCGAGACGTCTAGGCAATGATGGCCATACCTGAGTTTGTATTGGTCGCACTTTCATCGTCCCACTTTCACCATGATTCTTGGACATGAAAAATAACCACAGCCCCATTGATATGACTAATAACATCAGTATCATCAATTGCCAATATAAAAAAAATATTCTTAGAATAAAATAAACACTATGTTTATCATTTGACAATTAATTATCATTTTGTTTTGTTTATTTTTCAAGATGGTCAGTACAGTGACAACACACCACCAGTTGTTATACTTGATCGTAATTGGGTTTTGCCTGATACTGAACCAGTTGGAAGTATTGTAACAAGAGTACGTGCACATGATGCTGAACAAGATGATTTAATATATGGACTTGAACCACTTGGTCATAAATATAATGGTGATGATAGTCCACAACCACCATTACCATTTACAATTGATAATAAAACTGGAACAATATTTCTTAATGAAACATTAAAAGGAAGGGTAAATAACTTGTACAATTTTCATATTTATTTATTTATTTATTGTTGTTGTTTTACTGTGATAATAAGAGCTTATTGTTTTGTTCTTTTAGGGAGGAGAAAATTTATTTTTATGGGTTACTGTATCAGATGGTCAATTGACAGCTAAAACAGAAGTATATGTTAATATTGAAAATAAATCATCACCAAGTGGAGGACACACAAGGTAAAAGTAGCAAAAAAAAAAACAAGAATAAAAACAACAAAAATAATTTATATATATATTTTTATTTCAAATAAAGATCACCATTTCCAAGTCAACATGGATCAGGTGGAAGAATAAGACCTCCAATACTTTCATTACCAGCAATATCAAATTATCCAAGACCACCTCAAATACCACCAAGTAGTATATCAAATGATAATATTGATAAACCAACAATACTACGTCCAGAAAAAAAATTAAATAAAGATAATAATATTGATGATGTTGGATTATCAGCATCAACAATATCACCAACAAAAATAACAATAAATAACATTGAAAATAATGAAATTAATAATGGAGCAAGTGTATCATCAAATCAATCACCACCATCACAAGAAATTGTCATAACTTTAGTACCAATATTTGCTGTATTTGCTTTGATATTAATACTTGGTACAGCATGGTGGATGTTGAAAAATAAATTTTGTATATCACAAAAGAAAAAAAAAAGCACGGTAATTAAATATAAAAAATATATATTTATGTATAATTATTAATAAAAAAATATTTATATTACAGAAAAAACAAGCTAATGTTAGAGTATCATATATATCAGATGATCCATCATTAATATTAAAAAGTTGGCAAAATCCAAAAGCCAAAAATAATAAATACAAAGATTGGAAAAGAGAAAATCAATTATCAGAAATACGTCAAAAAATTGATGATAAATGGGAATTTCCACGTCACAGATTAAAAGTAAGTATAAATTAAATTTTATACAATTTTAATATAATTAATTAATGAAAATAATTAAATAGGTACTTGGAATACTTGGTGAAGGTTGTTTTGGACAAGTATGGAAAAGTGAAGCAATTGATATTGATGATAAAAAAGGTACATCAATTGTTGCTGTTAAAACTTTAAAAGAAAATGCAACTGAACGTGAACGTATTGATTTAGCACAAGAATTAAAAGTCATGAAAACATTAGAACCACATCCAAATGTTGTTAGATTAATTGGTTGTTGTACTGAACGTGAGCCAATGTTTGTTATTTTAGAGTATGTCAGTGGTGGTAAACTACAAAGTTTTTTGCGTGAATCAAGAGAAGAAAGAAATCGTGGTGGTCCTGGTTTAACATCAAGAGATTTAACTGGTTTTGTTTATCAGGCAAGTTGATAAATCATTCAATTTAATATTAATTTTTTTTTATTTTTTTTTAACTCATTGATATTATTTTATAGATATCAAAAGGAATGGAATATTTAGCATCAAAAGGAATAATCCATCGTGATTTAGCAGCAAGAAATATATTAATTGACAATGATCGTGGTTGTAAAGTTGCTGATTTTGGTTTTGCACGTGATATTGCTGCAAATGCAATATATGAAAGAAAATCAGAGGGACGTTTACCAATAAGATGGATGGCACCAGAAAGTTTATATGATAATATATTTTCAGTTAAATCAGATATATGGAGTTTTGGTGTATTAATATGGGAAATAGTTACACTTGGATCAACACCATATCCTGGTATGGCTGCTGCTGAAGTTATGAAAAAAATTAAAGAAGGATATCGTTTAGATAGACCAGAACATTGTAAAAGAGAATTATATAATATTATGTATTATTGTTGGGATAAAGATCCAAATTGTCGTCCATTATTTGGTGAACTTGTTGGTCTTACTGAGGGTTTACTACTTGATGAAACTGATTATATTGAACTTGATAGATTTCCTGATCATTCATACTACAATGTTCTTAATTTAAGTGGTGAAAAATTGTAATATTTTTTTGTTGTTATTATTAATATTAATTTTTTTTTTTCATAAACAGTGTGATTGTTGATAATATTTTTTTTTTTTTTTTTTTTNTCTTTTTTTTTTCTATGAGAAACTGATGATGTTTTTGTGTATTATAAAATGTTACCTGCCGATATATTATTATTAAGCTTTTTTTATTATTATTAAATTAATATAATAATATTATTATTGTTATTATTATTATTGTAATACTCTTTTTGTGCAAAGTCATGCAATTTTTTATTTTTTATTATTTTTTTTTTAGATACATGTTTATTGTATTTATTAATTTATCAACATTTATTGTCACTTATATTTAATTATATAAATTAATAAATAAATATATTGTTTTTGATTTTATTTTTGTCTAATAGTTTTTTTTATTTATTTATATTTATTTCATGTAGTTCTTGTGGCTTCCATTGCTGCGCTAGTGTCGAGACAAAAAAAAATAAACAACAATTTTGACATTTGGTGTGTTTTTTTTAATTAATTAAATGTAAATAATAACTCAAATTTTAATTAAACAACAGGTAAATAATTTTTTAATAATGTTTAATGATTTTTATTTATTATTTGTCATTTTTTATTGGTGAATTTATGACAACATTGTTTATATTTTTATTTTAAATAATTTTAGATTTACCAATTATAATGTTTAATTTATCAAAAAGCAATAACGAATTTATTATGAAAAAGTTTATTAAATATTTTACAAGTAATACATCAATGGATGATAAAATTATCAATCAATTTAGCCTTAATTATGGTGAAATAATAAAAAAAGAAAATAATTTATTGACTTGTTGTAGAAGTAAACAGCCAGTAAATAAAATAAAAAAATCATCAAGCATAATTGAAAGTCTTCAAAAAGAAAATAAATTAAATGACATGTATCTTAAATTTAATGCTAAAAATATTGAATTTTTTACTGATAATATTTGTGTTGATTTGTTTATCAGTGATAAATTTATTCCATCATGTAGAAAAAAACAAACTCATTTACTTTGTCAACATGCAATGATGAGCTTGATAAATCCCAGTGAAAAATCACATGTTTATTATCACAATGACATTGCCAATTTGATAATGAAATATATAAAAAATAATGCAAAATTTTATTTAATTAATTCAAAACATTCTCATGATATAATTGCACTTTTAATTATAAATAAATGGACAAAATTTTTGATAAAACATAAAAATTCAACATTTATTAATACACTGAGTTACATTCTCCAGTGTGATCAAGAAAGAATATTAATTTTAATTGGTATATTATTTAAAACTTTTAATTAAATATTAAAATTAATAATAATTATTATTTTAGATAAATAAAATGGTAGCAGATGAACAAATTGAAGCTCCAAAAAAAGCACCGCCAACATTTAAAAATATACAATTTCAAGAAAAATTTAGACCAATAACATCATCTGGTAAAAAACGTACCTGGAAATCATTGAAGCAAGTTTTGACACATGAAAAATCATTACCTTGGCCATCTGATCATGTTCACTGTAAGATTTAATGATTATTTCTTATAATTTTATTTTAACAAGATTAAATAAATTTATTTTTAAATATTTCAGACAGTTCAATAAATGCTCCACCAAGTTTTAAACCAGCTAAAAAATATTCAGATATATCTGGTCTTCCAGTAAGTATAATTATCATTAAATAATAATTCTTTAAATTTTATATTTTAATAAATTAAAAAGCTTACAAGTTGAAGAACAAATTTTTTGACTAATTAATTAATTTTGTTGATTATTTTAATAGGCACGTTATACAGATCCACAATCAAAATTATACTATGCAATTGCTGAAGAATTTTCAACAGTAAGAAGTCTACCAATGGATATAACTGCTGGTTATCTTGCACTACGTGGTGCATCAAGTATTGTTGGATAAAAAAAAAAAAAAAAAACTAAAAATAATAAATTAACTATTAAATTGTAAATTAAATAATAAATATATTAAAATTAAAAGTCAAATATTATTTTTTTGTTTTTTTTATATTATTCAGTTTTATCAATATTATAAAAACACAATAATCATAATTTATTATAAATCATTCAGATATGGACTAAGGCTAGCAATGAGAGTGGAAATTAAGGAAAAAACAAAATTATATGAAAAAAAAAAAAAAGAAAAAAANAAAAAAAAAAAAAAAAAAAATTACATAATGTTTTTTGTTCTTTTGTTGCTTTTGTACGTTGAGTTATAATTTTTTTTTGTAAAAACAAATCATCAAGACCTAGGAGTTTAATAATCACACAAATCATTTACACAACTAATTGAAAATGTTGGAAATATATTTGTTGTTGTTGTTGTTATTGTTGTTGTTTTGTGTTTAAATGGGCTCTTGTTTTTTTTTTTTATTTTTCTCGTTGCTGGGAACTGAACTTTTTTAAATGATTTTAATTAACTTGAACTAATTATTAATTTCACTCAAGCTGAGGAATATCTTCATCATCACTGTCAGCATTATCAGCATCATCATCCAAACCATCAAAATCATCAAAGTTTGGTTTTTGTCCTCCCATTCCTCCCATACCTCCCATACCTCCCATACCACCGAGCATTTGCTGCATCATCTTGAATAAATAATTAATAAATTAATAAAAATTATTTTAATAAACATAATATTTAATAATAATAATAAAAATATAATTTAATTTACCTGGCTCATGTCGCCTTTTGGTTCACCTGGTCCTCCTGGTGCTGCATCTTCATCTTCACTGTCATCTTCATCCTTCCATTTGCTAAAATCAATTTTTAACCAATGATATTTTGTATTTTCTTTTGTAAGTCTTGGCCAGTATGGTCCTTCTTCTTTTTTCATAAGTACAAATTCAAATGTTCTTCCTTTTGTATTTTTAGTTGTTTTTTCAACATCAATATCTTTATAAAAATTAATTGTTACTTCATGTTCTTTTGATTCTGTACCACCAACACCCTTGAAATGTAATTTGTCTGGTTGAATGTCAATTGTTGGATTTTTACAATCTTCAAGACAGATTGTAACGTACAATAAATTTGGACGTTGAGCCCATATTACTGGTGGTGGAATAACCCTAATAATTAACAAAAAAAATTAACAAATATTAATTAATTATCTTTATTTTATATTTTGTCAATAACAAACATTTAAAATTATTATTTTTTCAGATTGATTAGCATGTACTCTTTTTATTTTTTTTACATACATTTTTTTAATGTTAACTACGTTATTTAGTGAGAAAAAAGGCACGCGGTCAAATTATTAAAGTAATTTGAGGTTAAAAAATTAGACAAATGAATAATGTTGAAAAAATGCTAGTCATTTAACAGGAAGTAGTGAAAATAAATTAAGAAAAAAATTTTATTTTTAATCATTATAAATTAGTAGAATGAATTTTTTTTTTTTAATATTAGCTATTATTCAATGAGTATTTAATTATTGATTTTATAAAAAAAATTAAAATTATTTTAAAGCATTATTGGAGCATCTCGCGTTACAAAATGTCTCATCATTCTCCGCCTTTTTTTTTTTTTTTTTTTTTTNATAAATTTTATAATATTGTTACTGATTAATAGTTATAAATAAATTATTAATAAAAAGTTTAATAGACGCCGGTTTTCTAGAAAATTCTGTAATCAATATACAAAAATTCAACATGGCGTTGTATAATTCGGTAGCTCAACACGTTTTTTTAACAACAATATTAATAAATAAAAAATAATAATTTATATAAAAATTTATTAAAAAATTGATAAATTATATTATTATAAATTTAATTTTAATAATAATTTAATTATTAATAATAAACTTACTGTTTTTCTTGACTCATTTTGATTTTTTTTTTTTTTTACAAGTCGTGAATAAGATAGAGAGAAACAAACACAAAGCGCAATATCCAACACACTGAAATACACACACACGCACATAAACATGCAAATTTTAAGGTGTCTGAAATATGCTATTTAATTCGATATAAATATATCGATTGTAAATATTTTATTGAATCGACAATCGACTTTTTCCGCGGGAAATATTTAAATTGTCATAAAAAAAAAAAATTTATTTTTTAAATAATATAATATATAATTAACTACTGTTTAAATAAATTTTATTAATTTTTTAAAAAGAATATATTTATTCACTAAAGGACAAGTCCACCAGGATAAGCTGGGTACAATAAATTTTTTTTACAACAGAATTTAGTCATTTAAAATTTTTATTTTTTTAGAATATCATTTTATTTGTACGTGGTTTTAAAATAATGCAGCCTGAAAAATTGATTAAAATTTTTTGATGTTAATTAATTTTAATACATAATGAAGTAATTAATTTGATAGAATTTCCTAATCAATGATTAGAAAAATTAGAAACTCAGTGGCACAGTTAGAAACACTGTCGAAAAAGCTGAAAATGTTGTTGCAAAATTAGGAAATCCATAAAGTAAATAATTAATTAAAAATAAAATATAAAAAATTAACCGTGACAATATTTATTTAACGTTACACATTGAATTATAAATTGTAGGTCAATCGAGACATCAAAAAGTTAAGTACATAATACTGATGAGAGAGTTACTACCGATCAACACGAGTAAATGAGATGAAGAGCAAAAGCGAGTCGGTTTGACATGGTGTGATGGCTTTGGTTGCTTGTTGAAGAAGACTGTTTTTTTTTTAAATTTTATTTTCAATTTTTTTTTCATATATATATATATTTATTATTATTATTTATTTTTGAAATGAATGTGTTAATGGTGGGGTTTTACCATTACCATGTTTCTGTTTTGTGGCCGCTACGAACTAACTGGACATGCAGACAGCTACACCAGTCTCTTTCTCCAACAGGTTGAATTCAGGTGATAATAAAATTTAACCGTAACAAATTTACACGAAATAAACATTTTATAAATTAAAAAAATATATTATTATTATTATTTTTAATATTGTTATTTTTTAATAAATAAATTAGAAAAAAAATTTTTGTTTTTTTTTTATTTTTTATTTTTTTTTTTGATTAAATTGGAAATTAAGTGATGGAATATTAAAAAAAAAAAAATAAATAGATAAGAGACTATTAGTGTGGATGACACATGTGGAAGTGTTTAATTTTTTTTTTTTACCTCATTTTATAATTATCAACGAATAATCAGTGTTTAAATATTAAGACATTTAGTGACTACAAAAAAATTTAATAATAATATTTTTAAACTTGCAATGATACCGGGTCGTTTTTAATTAATTTTTATAATTTGTGTTAATGAGTGGTTCATTTAACGTCATGTCGACTAGTTCACTTTTCTACAAGGACAAATTTGCTGTAAGTATTCATTATTATTATCATTTTTTTTATATAAAAATTTCTCTATTTATTTACCATTTTTTTTTCGTTTTTTTTTCTTCATGAAAGTTTTATGTTTTTATTGTATTTTGTGGATCAATTGAATTTTTTTTTTTATTTCAAGTATATTAATATTTTGTTGAATTATAATAATTTAAAACATTAAAATCCTCGTTTTTATTTTTATTTTAATTTTCTTTTTAAAATTTAAATATTCACGTTTTTTTTTCTGATGAAAATTTTTGAATTAAATGGATAAAAATGTGATATATACCCGAGTGAAATTGGAAGGTTCATGTGTATATAGATATTTAAATAGATTGTGTATCATAAAGAAGAAAAAAAAAAAAAAAATAGGCGTGACGATGATGAATACAATGATAATTGTGCAGCAGCCATGAGTCAGAATGTCACGGTTTTACTTACTATTGAATATTTATTTAAAAATAATAATAATTATTATAAAAAGGTCTGTATCAACAGATGACATTGCTTTGTTTTTTATATTTTTCATCATTTTTAATATTATAAATAATAATAATAATTATGGATAAATTTTTTTGAGCCGGTTGTGTACATATTGGTACGTATATTTTAATATTATATATACGTTGTATTTTTTTGTGTACATATCTAGTTGAAAAAAAAAATATATATTCATAGGTAACTTTGAGACAAAATAAACCTGTATAAGATAACTTATCAAATATAGCCTCAATGATATCACTTAAAGATATCTATGAATTACAATAAAAAAAAAAAATATCATCAGATTATCAACAAATATTTTTTCTATATCTTTATTTTTATATCAAAATTTTTTTTTTTTTAATTTTAATTACCGGAAAATAATTAATTTTCTATTAATCTATTATAATTTCATAATTTTTTTGATAGCTATTTTCTTTTTTTGAGGTCATGTTGCAAATAATTTGATGTTTTTTTTGTTTAATTTTGATATTATCTTGGCACGCAAATTGATAATACAATATTGAATTTTTTATCTAAATATTTTTATTGTCTAAATTAGACACGCAAAAAAAAAATATTAAACCTTGTAAATGAGAAATGTGTTTGAAAGATTAGTTTGTTATTTTTTAAAATTGAAAATATATAAAAATAATAAACATAATTAAGATATAATTGTAAAATTATTTATATTTATTTTCGAATTTTTTTTGATGTTAATTAGTTGCGGTATAATATTGTTGATAAACAATTGTAAATGATGATTTGTTACAAGGCTGTACATAATAGACAAACGTTCCCTTTTTTGACAATTTACGTGGGAAGTTTAATACGTGGGTAAATATAATTATTTTATAAATATTTTAACTTACAGAAAGATGAAAATTGTTTTTAATTTTCATTTGAATAAATAAAATAATAAAAAAAAAACAAAATGAAAAATAAATAAACGATGTTACTTATTGAGTAAATAAAATTGATAATTTATATAATATATTTTTTATCTAGTAATGAATAATTAAAGATAACAGTGTGCAACATATTATATACTATAATAAATATATTGAATATGTATTAACAGATGAATTAGTATGTCTAACAGAAAACATAATTTCCATGATATTTCGTGCATCCCTCGAAGCTTACGTGAGAGGTGAATGCCAAGTATTACAATAAATAAATACATAAGTTAAATAAATACTACTATCTTTATACTTATTTATGTTTAACCACAGCTCATAGAAAAATGAATAAATAAATATAAAATAAATAAAACAACAACAGCAACAACAACAACAACCGAGAAAGAAAAGTAGCACTTGTGGTTTTTCATAAGAACCGTTATTTACCACCTCTTTTATATCCACCTGATGCTCGCGTTATATATACACTTGATTTTTTTTATTATTTAAATATCAATTTACATAATGAACAAATGTAAGGTATTACTATGTATTTTTTTTATTTTTATTTTCATCTATGATACTTTTTATTTCATTTAAAATTAATAAAATTAGTATCAGTTAACGCAAGCAAGCACAAGTACCATTTTCGTAATTATTATTTTTTTTTTTTTCTATGCAACACATATCTAAAATGAATTTAAAGAAAAAAAAATATATTTTAATAATTTATTTTATTGTTAATAACATGACACTTGTTTTTATCATAAAAAAAAAAATAAAAAAAAAAAACAAAAACTAAAAAATATTTTTTTACATTTTAATTTGTTTATTTAAATAATAAATTATTTATTAATATTTTTTATAATTTATATTATTGTATTAAATGTAAAGAAGCGTAATTGTCATATTTGAAATTTTTTTTTTTTATTTATTTTGTTTTTTTAAAAGGTAAATAAACATTGCTCCAAAAATTTTTTGGCAAATGACTTGGCATATCCCTCTGAAAATTTTTTCATTGACTTAAAATTTATTAATAGTAAAAAAGGCGTATGTCCCATGTGTTGAAAATATAAAGGTATATTATAAGCATGATTAACAGTAAATAGGCGTATGTCCATTGTCCATATGATTTTTTAAACTTTTAAATTAGAAAAAAAATAAAAAGTAAAAAAAAATGTAAATCCATGAAGACACATTTGTTTTGCATTATCAACAGGTACTTCCGCCTTTTTGATTTTAATTTTTTTAACTTAAAAAAATATTGGTGTAATAGTAAATTGTTAAATTATTATTTTTACTATTGATTTTGTTATAAATAATATTCTCACGATTATATTCAATATCCGTGGTGTAATGCCCAACGGCAGATTCCCTTGCAAAAGTTCAAACGTATTTTATTTGATTATATAATTTTAAATATATATATATTTATTTATTTATTAAATAAGAGTTCAAGACTGATGGGCAGTTTTAGACATTACTATAATTTATCAAAAAGATATATATCTCAAATAGACATATATATTATATACATAAACGAAAAAAATAAAAAATAAAAAAAACCTCTTGACTACTTGATTATTTTACTTTTTATTTTTCAATTTTATTTTAATTTTATGTCTGTCATCATAATCACCTGGGTGGGTGAAAGTCTTATGTCATAGAAATGCATCTTATTATATGATTTTTATATAAACCAATGTTTGTGTTGTGTGTCCGTTAATACACAACTGGACACAAATACATATAACAATTTTAAATAAATAACAAGATACACATCAAAAACGCCCACGTGCATATAATTATTTCCAATCGTAGCTTGTTCTATTCAAAAGAAAGAATACATTAATAGGAAATTGTAAATATATTTTCACTTTCTTTAATAGTAAAAAAACACTGATACACATTTATTATTATTCGATATATAAAATATCGATGGGAATAATAAATAATATCCATTGAAATGTAATTTAACTTTTTTTTTTTTTAATTTTTTTTTTTTTTGTTTTTGGGTTTTGTTGCGTGTCGGTTTTATTATTCAAAGGAACACCTTGTTTTAATCCCCGAGGGGGCGAAAGTCTTACGTCAGATATATACAACTTGTATCAATTTTTTTTTTCTTTTTTAATTTAAATTTTTTTTCATGCATCTTATTATTTCACTGGACTAAATCCATTTTTTTTGCATGTAGGTAGTTTTTTTAATTCTTTTTAATTTTCATCATTTGGAGTAACAAGAGCAGTGTAAAATTGAAATTTAAAAAAAAAAAAAGCATATAATAATATATTATTTATTATTCTTGGAAAAACAAATAACACAAGTAATGATGATATTGTAAAATTAACGGTATAAATATAATACTGTTGTTATTGTTTAAAATATTAAATTGAAAAATAAAAATAATAATTTATGCTTAATTAATTTATTCTTTTGAATGAAAAATAATTTTATTATTTTTAATTTTAACCGTTAAATTAAATGCGTATATTGGTTGTGTAATTAATATATATTTTTATATTTTTATGATTATCATTTAAATGTTGAGTTAATTTTTAATTATTGTCAATTATAATTTTACATATATTTTTTTTTTTTGATTAATCGATTGGTATTTATTGATAAAATAATTACTGTTTATAATTAAAATTAAAATATATATATCAGAGTAATATTTGAATGGAAATATTAATTCAATTTTTTTTATAATAAATTTTTTTTTAATCTGATTATCGGGTGGACAGATAATAAAAAGTTTATAAATTCAAAGGACATACGACAGTTACGGTTGTTTAAATCTGGTTCATCGTATCAGGTTTTTTTTTTTTTTTTATTATACCCTCGTTGGCATCAACACCATCATCATCATCATCTAGACACGCTCGTACGTCATTTGATACCAGACAGGTTGAACGGTGAATTAAAAAAAAATAAAATAATAATAAACAGGGTTGATTATTTATTCAATTGACAATTTTTATTTTTATTATTATAATAATAATTTTTAAATTGATACATTAATTGTTGTTATGAAAAATTTCTCAAACGTTAATTTATAATTTCATTGCTTCTCGTTAATTCCTTATATAAAAAGGACAAACATCATCGGTCTTCCGGACATTTGATTGGTCATTGTTTTTCTCTCACTTACTCTCATATGAATTTCTTTCTGTTTGCCTTTTTCTATTATTTTTTTATTTATTTCGTTAGCAACAAAAAAACAAAAAAAAAAGAGTGAGTGAAACATAGTTTGTTTTTTTGTTGCTAACGAAATAAATCAAATAAACAAAGAGTGATCTTCGAAGGATTAAATCGGTAACATATACGAGCGCTTGATAGACCGCGCGACACATAAAATGTTTATTGTTTATTATTGTTATAAACAAATGCATCAGTAGAAATCCACAAAAAAATATATTTTACTTCTTCAAAATGTCCTTTATTTAATGGATTTTTCAGAAATACTGTGCAACGAATATTTATTGTAAAAAAAATTGTTTCAACTTTTAAAAAATTTTAACTTCATAATTTTCCACTGGTCTTTTTATTTTCAATATTTTTTTTTACAATAAATATTTGTTGCACAGTATTTCTAAAATATCAATTAAATAAAGGACATTTTGAAAAAGTAAAATATATTTTTTTGTGGTTTTCTACTGATGCATTTTTTTATAACAATAATAAACAATAAACATTTTAGAAATTATGGATACATGTGCTCGTTTAATAAAAAAAAGTTAAATTTTTTTTTTTCTTTATTTAAATAAATAATTACCAAATTACTTGGTCTAAATTGTAAATTATAAATTACACTTTTAATAACATAATTTTAATACAATATTAATATCTCAATAATAACTTTACCTTATTTTATTTTTTTTGTCATTAAAAAATTAATTTTCATTTACCCTCGAAGTTTATCGTCCAATACACCACTTTTTTTGATGAATTCAATAGAACTAGGTGTAAATATCGCGATTCATATTGTTTTATACCAGGTGAATATAAAAGAGCTACTCTTAATAATTTTTTTTCCTTAATTGCTATTTCTGCTGGTTTTTTTAAAAAATCTGAATTTATAGCTGATCCTAAAAAGTAAAATGCTTTCATCTCTGGTGAATTTTCAAAAACTTTCGTAATTGAAACATCAGTAATTTTATTGCTGTATGGTAAATGTAAAAATGTTAAATTTTTGAGTAATTTAATTGAAGAATCAGTGACTTGACTAGGACCGCGAAGATGAAGATATGTTAAATTACTCATCTTTGAAATAGTTACTATACCAGCATCGGTTATCCGTTTACAAGATATCGTAAGAAATTTTAACTGATTAAGACAATTGGCTATAGTATATAAACAATCATCTGTAACTTGGTAACTCCGTAAATTCAGAATAGTAACTCTTTTATACAGAAATAAGTTGTAAATATTTTTGTTGAGCCATCGACGATCGTGACTGATGACTAATATTCCAAAATTTTTCAGCTGCATGTATAAGTCAGTCTCAATTAGCATACCAGCAGTTTCAATTGATTTCAGAGCCTTTAGTTCAGGAATAATCTGCAAAAAAAAAAATTATTTATCAGTATACATTATGTCAAGAATAAAAAGAATGTTTTTCATTTTTTTTTTTGTAATAAATACCTCAATAAATGAATTTGGAATTCTCAAGCTTTCATATAAATATTCTTCGTTCCAATTTGAAAGAGTCAGTTCAGTTAATGTATCAGCAACGCTTGTCAATGAATTAATTAATCTATCAGATATATATCCATCATTATTAACATGCTGAAATATAATTTTTAATATTTTTAATTTAGATAAACGTGAAAATGCATTAAATGTAGGTTCATCATACTTAAATCTCAATCGAAGTTTTACGAGGTTTGGACAAGATTCATTAACAACTCGCACTATTCCACAATAACCATGTGCAGTCAAATCTAATTCTGTTAAATAACGACCATATTTATCAAGCAGCGATCTCAAAAATCTTACTTGTTCATTAATTTTTGGATATTTATTTAAATAACTTGGACACTTATTATATTCCCAATGAGTTAGTTCAAATTTTTTTACATTTAGCCAAGAATAATCAAGGGCTCTTTTCCAGTTTTTGCAAACTAAAGCTATTTTTGGTCTTTCACATGCTGGCAGATACATAAATATTTCAGCCAGGCAATCATCATTAACAAAGTCAATCGTCGTATTGTTGGTGTCATCATCATGATGCTGATAGTATTTTTTATTAAACTTTTTCATGAAGGTGAATATGTTCATTTCCATGTCCTTTTTGTTAAAGACATATGTTGAAATGTAAATTGTAATTTTGAATTTTTTTATACACTTTTCTTTCAACTCATGTAATTTTTCACGTTCACATGATCTTGCAAAGTATTTCATTTTATTTGATAAAATTAAAATGTGGTATTGGTTTTGATTTAATATTTATTTTCTATATATTGTATTAAACAAGATCAAAATTTTTGAACTCTTTTCACCAAAAAAAAATAACCTCTATATATAACCACGTGTTAGTTTGATACTTTTTGATTTTTGTATAGATTATATTTAAAAAGATCAAATGATTTCACTATTTTTCACTACACATAACCAAGTTTTAATTTAATATTTTTATATTTCTATAAATATTATATTAAAAATAATTAAAAGATTTTTAAACTCTTTGTTTTTCAACAAACTGGACTCAAGTCTTGACTGGACTCAACTGGACTGGCCAACTGAAAAGCGTTCGATAGATGGCGAGGGCCTGGGCCCAGCATTTAAATATTTGAAATTATAATACAGCAGTGCTGACACTACAAAAATATTAAAAATTAGCCAAATTTTTATTTGGCTACTGAACGCTCCCCTGGTCTCTTTATAATTAAATATTAATAAAAGTTTCAATTTTTTAAAATAAAAACCTTGTTTTTTTAATTTTAAATTTTTATCAAAAATTTTGGAGTAAATTCTTTATCGATAATAACACATTTATTAAAATTAAATTAATTAATTATTAATTATTTTATTTAAAACAATTTAATTGAATTTTTATTATTTTTTTATATTAATTTTCTGAATTATAAATTTTTATTATTTCAACTGGAAATTAATGGTAAATATTTTCAATCAATCTGTGTAATTTTAAAAAATATTTAAATTGATGATGAGTTACATCCGGCATGTATGACCCACTTCCTGTATTTGATTATATTAAATACCGCTATTTTTAATAAAATAATAAAATACTAAATAGTCTTGCAATTTAACCTGAACTTTGACAAACGTTAAAAGGTATTTTCATTGAATGAAAATACATATCGAAATAAATTTAATCTATATCAGTTTACCG
>MKYW01000089.1:171293-181371 GCA_015776835.1 Aphidius ervi
AAAAAAAAAAAAATGAATAATAATCTACAATTGAAACTGTACTTTAGCCGTAGTAGACTTATGACAAGTTTTAATAATAATTTCAATATATCACGAAGATGTTAAAAATTAAAAATAACGTTAAATTTTTAATGCACAATGAAGCATAATCACCGCTACAAATTAATTATCTTTTATAATTTAAGTGTAAATAAAAATTCTTAAAAAATTACTTTAAGCAATTAAAAAAAAAATAATTATTTATAAACTATATTTTTATTATTTTTTCTGTTAATGATAGACTGGTCCTGGTGGCTTTGAAGAAGTCCGAAGATATGTCAAACAAGGAGGTGATTTTTGTAAAGAACTTGCAGCAATTCTCCACGAGAGGTAATGATACTTGAATTAAAAATAAAAAAAAAACAATTTAATTACCATTATTATTTTAATAAAGATATATTTAAAAAAAATAATTTACTTTTTTACAAGAGCTGAATTGGAAGCATCATATGCCAAAGGACTCAGTAAACTCAGCAGTAAATTAACAAAAGCATGTACAAAGGATCAAGGTAAAAAATAAATATAAACATCATTAAAAAAATATTTCAGATAAATAAAATAATTGAAAGTAAACTTGACAACCTTGATTATAAATAAAAATATAAATTGTTGTTGTTTTTTTAGGTGGTAATAATTCAGGTGGTGTAACAGAAGCTTGGAGAAATGTTGGTGAAGAAATGGAGGCAGCAGCTGAAGCTCATCGTGTTTGGAGTATAGCCTTGGATGAAAATCTTGCAAAACCTTTACGTATTGGTGTTGCTGAAGCACAAGGACGTTCACGTAAAATTATTGAAAATACTGTTGATAAAGCATCAAAATCATTACAAGAATGGCGTGGTATAACAACAAAAAGTAAAAAACAAAGTTTTACATGTGCACGTGAAAATGAAAGACTACAAGATTTATCACGTGTACAATCAATATGTCAAAGTCAATTAAATAATAATAATAAAACATCAAATCATCATATTAATATGACTGAAAAAGAAATAAATAAACTTGAAAATAGACGTAGAAAAGCTGAAGATTCATCAAGACGTGCTGATACTGAATTTTATACAGTTAGTATACGTGCTGAACGTGCACGTTTAGAATATGAAAGTACAGTTAAAAAAAGTTCAAAACAAATGGAATTATTAGAAGAAGAACGTTTAAGTGCATTAAAAGATTTTGCAAATATATATTTAACAAATTTACAATCATTATCACCACGTTTACAACAATCAACTGAACGTTTAATAGGACCAATTAAAAATTCAAATGTCATTAATGATGTTGATTTATTAAAAAATTTAATAAATCGTATTGATAATAATAATGAATGTACATATATTGAACAATTATTACCAGATTTTTATGCTGAACATGTTACACTTGCAATGAATAGAGAAAGAAGAAAACAATCATTAATACGTGTATTACATTTAATTAGACAAGATATTGAACGTGAAAAACGTGGACGTGAAGGTTTAGAAACATTACATCGTGCATTTATTAAAACACCATCATTTGGTGTTGATGAAACAACACAAAATGTATGTGATAAATTATATCATATGCGTTCAATGTTAATATTTTTTGAAGCAACAAAATATAAAATAAGTGGTATACTTGCTGATATTGAAGGTGGTAAAAAAAATACACATCCACTTGCTGAATATATACTTGTATCACGTGATAAACAAGGTTTACAACAAAGTGTATTAAAAATACCAAATTGGATGAAAAATAATGATAGTATTGAATTTCCTGATGATGTTGATGATGATATTGATATACATATAACAAAAGAACATGAAAATGAACGTAATGTATGGGTTGATAGAACAGCTGGTGATGGTAATTCAGAAAATCCACATGATGAAGATGATTTTAGTGATTTTGATGAATTTTCAAGTCAATCTGAAGATAATAATAATGATGTAGTTGATATAAATGATAATAAAAATAATAATATTATACAACAGTGTAGAGCATTGTATCAATATAATGCTAATCTTAATGATGAACTTAGTTTAAGTGTTGGTGATTTAATAACAATACAACAAAAACAACCAGATGGATGGTGGATTGGTGAGTGTGATGGAAGAACTGGTATATTTCCAGCAACTTATGTTCAATTAATTCATTAGTATTTTTAATATTATTATTAATTTATTTATATATTATATTCAATTTAATAACAACATCAATAATTTAGCTATTGAATTTAATTATTTACTGAGGCTTTAAACCTAAGATAATTCATTTTAAGTTAAATATAAATATATAACATAATTTGTACAAAAACAAAGTAAAACAGAAAAAAAAAAAACATTTTTAAAATTATATTATATTGTTGTAATATTAATTTATATTTAATAATTATTGTTTATTTGATTATAGTTAATTTAACACTTGGAATTTTCAATTATGTATCCAAGTATTTCAACCAAATGATGATGTATATAAAAATTATTATTATAAAATGACAAGTTTTTTTTTTAAATAATAAATAAACAATTAAATCATTAATTGTTAATTAAATTAAATATTGTTATTGTAATTAAAATGCATTTATAAAAAATATTATTGTGTTTATCTTTTTTGATTGTTGTTGTTTTTTTATTTGACAAGTGTTTTTTTTTTTGAGGTTATATTGATTATTCAAGGATTTATCAACAAAATAAATAAACAAATTAAATTATATAGGATTATAATGTATTGATATTAATGTTTAATATCAACTTCTAGCTGATTTAATATTTCATTAATGTCATTCGTAACAATTGGTCCATGATATGGATAATTCATTGCAGTTGAAACAAAAAATTTACCCTGAATTGTATATTTATCAGCCTCAATACCCATTACAATGCAATCATTATCTGAACAATCATTACCAATAATATTTTCAGCTGTTTTAAATGTACCATCCCATTTAAATGACCAAAATTTTTGTTTACTTTTAACAGTTGCAATTTTAATTGATTCAGTAAAATAATCAATAGCAATCATATGACTACAAAATGCTTCTCTACTTAAATCAATAATTGTTTTTAACATTTTAAATAACATTATTGGTGTTTTACTACAACTTGGTTGAAAATAACCACCATTAATATAAAAATCAATTGTTCCAATATCATCAACAGCACCAAGTGCAATACCAGGTATTATTTGTCTACCATTTGTATGTATAACATCAACAAATGGTGCATCATATTTATTTAATGTTAAATTTGATCCAACAAAACATGGTTGAGCTGGATCTAAACCAGTAATACGTGTTACAATCCATTTACCATTTGACATTTTAATATCATCAGCAATAATACCACAAATATGAGCACCAAGACTATGACCAATTAAATGTATTTTACCCAATGTTTTATTATTATTTATTGTTAAATAATATTTTGTTATTTTAGCTATTAAATTACTAACAATTTTACCAACTTCCAATGAATTTTCAATGGCTTTATAATAATTCCAAACAAATGAATGTTCAGTCCAATCAATGACAAATACATTAACATCTTCCTGTAATTATAAATAATATTATTTAATTTATTTATTTATTTATTTGAGCTAAATATTATACTCACATATTCAAGATAAGCATTTTTCATATGATCCATCCATGATTCAGTTGCTGGTGTCATAAATCCATGAATAATAAAAACACTTTTACGTTCAATATTAAAATATGATAAATTTAAATTTATATTGTCATCAGGATTTATTAATATATGAGATAATGAGTTGTTTCTTGTATATAGCTTTATAAATACTTTTAATGAACTTGATGTTGATTTTTGAAGATATGAAAACCATGATAATATACCATCAGCAATACCACTAACACGTGAACAATCAATTTTGACATTTTTATAAGATAAAATATCATTTTTTGATTGTAATGAATTATTTGATAATAAATTACCAATTATTTTTGATGAATTATATGTTACGCTATTATTATTGTATTTTTCATTTTGACATGAACAATAATTAACAAAAATTAATAATAAACAAATTATTTCAAATGACTTTATCAACATTTTTTTTTGGTTATATTTTTGCTTTTTTTTTTTTTCTACGACGTTGATATTACTTGGAGAAATTTATTATTACTGAATTATTAATTTAATAATACTTACTGATATAGTTAAATAAACAACATATTTTTTTTTTTATCTCACATAAGTTATTTAAACAGTTTTTTTTTTCAAAATATTGTCATAAATTTAAAATTAAAATAAGGCCATGATTATAAATTTTTCTGGCACTTTAAATATTTAAATAACAAGATAATAATAATTAAAAAAAAATTTACTAATTTAATAATAAACAATTAATTAATCATCAATTTCATTTGGAAAATCTTTTTTAAGTTGTGTTAAATAATCATCAATATTATTTGCAGTAACATCTGTAAAAAAAAATGATTTTTAAAAATATTTTCTATTGAAACTAAATTATTATAATTATTATCTAGTAAATAATTTAAGATATTAATTAATATTTAAAAATAAATATTATTATGTACTTGATTTAAAAAAATAATAAATTACCACAAAATGGTTCAGCATTTGATGTCATGACAAAAAATGTACCACGAAGTGAATATTTATCAGCATGTATACCCATTTCAATTTTATTATCAGCAGAATAATTGAGTTTATTAATAATATTAAATGCTTGTCTGTATGATCGATCCCATGTGTGTCCCCAAAATGTACAATTTTGTTTATTTAATGTTGCAGATATTATTGAATCAGTCAGGTAAAGATAAGAACGTCCATGACTACAAATAGCTTGTTCAATTGCTTCAATTGATATTTCAACAACCCAGAACAAGAAATTAATTATTATCATCATTAATATGTATATTACAATTATTATTAATTTAATATTAACTTACCATTTTTTGGTATACCAATAATTAAATTAACCCATGAATTTTGAATTGTCAAACAACCTGGTTGACTTCTTCCTCCATTTGGATAATAATCCTGATGACCTATAAATAAAAAAAAAAAAAAATCACTTATTGAATTATGTAAAATAAATTATTTATTTATAAATTTATTATTAACAAAATATATATTTAATTTAAATTTAACCGGTTTTATAAAGTTCGAAGCAAGCTTTAATTTAAAATCATAGATGGCGATGTACATAATATTCCCATGAATAAACGGCAAATTTTGTAACTAAAATAATTTTTCCAGGGGGGGTTAGCTGCCCCCTGAATTTTTCTCTGTCTTGATTGTGAAATCGGTCGTAAGCCTCACTCTCTCGTAAACACTTGTTGAATAAAGTCTGCAGGTATTCTTCAAACGAGCTTCAACTCGTGTTGACCACGTTGTAAATTGTTAATTTAAAAAATAGCCAATAATTTATAAAGTTAATAAATTAAATAATATATTAAAATTAATTTTTAATAATATACATTTAATTCATCATGAGTATCAACATGAATTATTCTCAAGCTTATATTCCACAAAATTATCAGGTATGTAAAAACGTGTTTCACACGTGTAGTTAATTACTGTTTTTTTAACAAGTTTCTTTCTCATTTAAATAATTATATATTTTAAAAATAAAATTCATAAATTATTTAATAATTATTCAACTAAATAACTAATTTTGTTTTTTTTTTTTTGCTCCAGAATCCAGCATTTCATGGTGTATACTATAGTTCACGAAGTTTTAATTACGCTGTCAACAATGGATTGCACGAATTTTTCGATTCAGTGAAAGAAGGATATAGTTCTAGTGTAAATTATGCTTATTGTGATAATAATTTGAGTGAAGAAAATTATGGAGTATTTTATAATAGTGTTAATTATATTGCTCCAAATTATCAGTGGATGAACAATAATGTCGGCCAAAATCCATGCATGCAACCGAATAACATGAAAAATAGTGATTGGAAAAGTGCTAGTGTCACGTCGTCATTTTCACCAGCATCATCATTATCATCCTCTCCCACACAAACATGGACATCACCATCAAGACAATCAGTGGCAACTGCGCAACAAGTTATTCCACATGGCAATGGTGCAGTATCATCAAGAAGAATTAAAATCATAAAACCACAGCTGTCGTTTCAAGATAAAATTGATAATTCATCTAGCCCATGGATGCCAAAATTAGTGGAAAAGCCAAATGCTATTGAGCCATTATTATTGAATATGGCAATAAATAAAAATGGTAAATCTGGCATTCATCCATACAAAGTTGAACTTGAAAAATTTGAAATTAATGAACTTCAACTTGTTCCATGCTCAACAACACTGTACAAAAATATTGATGATACTGATGTTATTTTTGTTCAAACACACAGTGATTTAATTTCATTAGTAGAAAAATTAATGAAATGTTGTGAAATTGCAATTGATCTTGAGCATCATTCATACAGATCTTATCAAGGTATTACTTGTCTCATGCAAATATCAACAAGAAATACAGACTATTTAATTGATACACTATCACTAAGATCTGATCTTCATGTACTTAATAAAATATTTACAAATCCAAAAGTGCTAAAAGTATTTCATGGTGCTGACAATGACATACAATGGCTTCAACGTGATTTATCATTATATATTGTCAATATGTTTGATACACATCAGGCAGCAATTGCATTAAATATTCCACCTGGTAAACGTACTTTTTCAAATTTATTATCAAACTATTGCAATGTCCAAGCTGATAAACAATATCAATTAGCTGATTGGCGTATTCGTCCATTGCCAAAAGAATTAGTAAAATATTCACGTATGGATACACATTATTTATTATACATTAAAGATGTAATGAGTAATCAATTACTTACATTAGGCAAAGGACAAAATAATATGCTTAAATCAGTTTATCAAAAAAGTACTGATATTTGTAAAACAGTATATAAAAAACCAATATGTGATGATTATAGTTTTAAGTGTTTTTATAGAAAAAGTGGAAAAAAATTTAATAAAAATCAACTTTGTGCATTGGAATTGATGTATTATTGGCGTGATAAAATTGCTAGACAAGAAGATGATAGTGTAGGATATGTATTGCCAAATAATATGATGATAAGTATTGCTGAAAAATTGCCAAATAGTATTGAAGGTATTTATGATTGTTGTACACCAATACCACCATTAGTTTTAAAAAATATTAAAGAACTAAACAGTATTATTGTTAATGCAAAATGTGAAAAAACTTTTGACTATGAAAATAATAATTATGGCAATAATAATAATAAAAATAATAACAAAGATACTACTATTAATATTACTATAAATAATATTACTATAAATAATAATAATACTACTGTCAACAATAATAATATTTATAACAATAATACTTATAATAAATATGTTTATAATATTAATGATAATAATAATGTTATAAATAACAATGATAATATTTATTCTGGTCAACAACAACAAGTACATGAAGATGAGCTTCCAGTGTGGACAGAAACAGAAGAAGTCGATCCTGTTGTAACGTATTTTCCAGTGGTATATACAAATATGACATATTAAAAAATAATATTTATTAAAAAAATTTTACTATATTTTCAAAAAAAAAAAAAATTGAGAACAATTGACTGTTGTGTCTTGATGACACTTGTGATAAATTTGTTATTTTAATTTTTTTTTTATTTTTAAATATTGATTTTATCATTTGATCAATTAGGCAATTTTTGTACATAATAATTTGCAAATATTTAAATTTTTTTTATAATAAAAATTAATTAGTCATCAAATTGAAATAAAATTGTGTTGTTTTTTTTAATTTTTAAATTTGTTATTAGAATTTTTTACTTACCAACAGGATCAGGAAGACCAAGGCCAAATGAGGACCAAAGTTTACCATTTGTATGAATAACATCAACAAATGGTGCATCACTTTGATCAAGTAAAATATCACTGTTTTTGAAACATGGCTGTGCTGGATCTAGACCAGTTATTCTTTTTATTTGCCATTTTGTATTTAGCTTTTTAAATTTATTTGATGTTATGCCACAAATATGAGCACCTAAACTGTGTCCAATCATGTGAATTGGTCCCCATTCAATGCTATTATTTATATTACTTTCAAGTGTTGCATTAACAACGTGAGATAAAAATCTTGAATCAAAAAAATAATTAGATAATAATATTATAAAATTAAAGAAATTTATTAATAATTACTTGACTATTTCTTGTGATACTGTTTTGGCATTGACAACAGCTTTATAATAATTCCAGGTGTTTCCATGTGCACTCCAATCAACAATAACAACATTAACATCATCCTAATATATTATTAAAAAATAAAAACACTATTATCTTAATTTTAAAATATTAATTTGTTGGTTTTTTTTTTTAAATTTATTTACTTGCCCATTTTAAAAATGCATTTTCCATTTCACTTATCCATTTTTCATCATGATTTGTTAAAAAACCATGTACAATTATTATTGTTTTACGTTGAATTTTAAAATCAGTCCAATCTAAACCAAATTGATCACCAACAATAACTAAATTACGATGTGTAAATTTAGATGATGTTAAATAAAATTTAACATCAAGATAATTTAATGATTCTGAATTTTTTTTAAAATACCATTCAAGTATTTGTGACACTGTTTTACCAAAACCAAAACAATCAATATGACTATCATTTATCTTATTTTTCATGCTATTATTATATTGAACAATTATTGATAAATCATCAGATGAATAATTTGATTTTAACACTGAACTTGTACATTTTATTTTACAGATTATAAATAAATATAAAATTATTATTAAAAATTTCATGATCACTGATTCGTCGTTGATGACTGACTGAATTTTATTTTTCTATATTATTTTTAACGTGATGAAATAAATAAAAATGTTAAACATTTATTGAATTAAACATTGTATTTATCACCGGACGTGGCCTTGAATAAATATTTATACTTTTTTTTATACTAGTTTTATTATCAAGTCATTAAATTAAATAAAGATAATTTTAATCTTTACACATGGTAATATATTTCGAAATTGAAATAAATTATTATTTATTTAGTAAAATGTCTATGATATTTAAATTTTTTTTAAAATAAATATAATGGGGAAATAAAAATAAGAAAATAATTTAGTAAACAACATGTTTTTATATTTAACCGGAAAAAAAAAATATTAATAAATGATAATTACAATTTTTTCATCATGTTTTGAATCCAATGATTATACTCAAAGACATGTGTGTATATAATTGGTTGATTGATATTCAAAGAATCAAGAGAAACAATTCCAATGATTTGTCGTCCGTACATGATGGGACTGCCACCACCACCCTGAATAAAAATTGATAAATAAATAATGAAAAGTTTATTATATAAATATATTTATCAAATTAATTTAATAGTGTTAATTACCTGTGACATTCCAGCTGATGGCGAAACTGGAAAAAAACAATACTGTGTTTCTGAAAGAACTGATTCTTGATAATATTGGCCTTTGCAAATCCTCTGTTTAATAAGTTGTACTTTAAATCGTTGAAGATGTGTTGATAATTCATTAAGTATTGGATCAATTCCCCATCCAGTAACGTGATGATTACGTAATGCAAATGATTTTCTCGATGGCAATTTTGCTGCTGAACTTAATCTTCTCATTAAAATTATTGGTGTTTCTAGCTGGAGAATTGCTATTAAAAAATAAAATAAATAAACAAATTAAATTGAAATTTATATTAATATATTTTTTTAATTATATTATACCTATATCATGGATCCAATTATCACGTGGATTATAAAATTTATGAAATATAACATGTGACACTTGATGAATTTTTCCATATTGGTAATCGGTGATGTCATGTGTTCCAGCAAGTACCTGAATATTTCCATATACTACATAAGGTTCAGCCAGTACACAACTTGCTGCACTTAACACGTGATTTTCAGAGATAATAGAACCACCGCAAATGTGATATTGTCTTATTTGTACGGATAATTGAGATGGATATGAGAAAATAGAAACTCTTTCTCCACCGTAAATTTTTCTTGCAAAATTTCCATATA
>MKYW01000089.1:183247-218487 GCA_015776835.1 Aphidius ervi
GATAAATAAATTTAATAAAATTTTACCAGTAATTAAAATGTTCAAATATATTATGAAGCATAGAAGCTTCATTTTATGATTAATTTTGTTTAACGTTTGATAAAAATTATATACTGAAAAAAAAATTTAAAACAACTGTGCTTAAATAGTACTGAATGATGGACTGAATTATCTCGTCTTTTATAAATTAAGAAATGTAAACAACTGTCATTTTTTTTATTTATTAATACATCAAGCTTTTCGTATCTACCTTTTTTTTTAATTTAATTTTCATCATGAAAAATACAATATAATTTTTTTTTTTTATCTACAAACAAGATAATGTGAATAATAATGTGAATATTAAACAAACTATTAATTTTTTTTTTTTTGTTATATTTACAGATTTTTCATGGTCATTTTAAATCTGTAAACGATTTTTTAAAATGATGGAAACAAATGATACTGATGAAACTTCAACGTCTAATGATTGCTCTGATTATCATGAACGTTTTGATGATTTAATTGATATTTATGGACGAACACCACCACGTGAAAAAGTTAATAGAAAATTACGTGTCAAAGGAAAAAATAAAAAAGAAAAACGACGAATATCAAGGTAAAAAATACATTATTATTTATTAGTTATTACTATATATAAAAATCAGATTAAAAATTACATTGTTTTTTAATTTATTTATTTAGCGAGGCAAAATTATTATCTAAAAATAAATCTGTCAAAAAAATGCAAGCTTGTGATCGTAAAATAAGAACAAATATAACTGTCAATAATAATTTTTATGATAAAGATGAAGAAGAAAGAAAAAAAAAAATTAAAAATGCAACAATTAAAGATGAAAATCGTCAATGTAAACGTCTTCTTAAATTAAATCGTGTTAATGAGAGAGATTCAAAACTTGATGTTGAAGCTGCAAATCTATATGCACAATTTGATGATAAAAATTCTCCAACATCATCAAATAATAAAAAAGTTTTTTTTGGTTTAACTGGCCTACGTGTGGTAAATTAATTTGTTTATATTTTTTAAATTCTTTTACTTTATTTTATTTATTAAATTATAATCTAAAAATAATTTTATTTATTATTAGATACAAGGAAAAAATAGATTTTTATCATTACGTTCAAAACGTGTAGAAATTGATCAACCAAAATCATCAAAAGAAATTTATATATTTCAAAAAATTAACAGCATAAATGATGATCAATCAAAAATTGTATCTCCAAATGATCGTGAATTATTTCATCTAACATTTTCACAGCTAATAAATTTGGTAAATTAAAAATTAAATAACAAAAAATCATATTAACAATTTTAATAATAATAAAATCATTTTGTTCAACAGGGTAATAAAGACAAAGACAAAGGATATCAAAGAGATGAAGAAAAAATAAGATGGCAAAATGAAATTAAAGATTTAATATGGCTCGAACTTCAAGCTTATCATTCAGACAGAAATCTTATTGAACAAGATGAATACTTGTGTAAACAACGTGAAACAATTGGCTCATTATTAAATGAAATAATGGAGTATAAATATGATCCATCATCATCATCATCATGTACATCAGACAATTCAGTGTCAAATGACAGTGGATATAATGATGAATCAAGATCATCATGTACTGGTTGTTTATCAATGTATTGTTATTATTGTGGTAAATCACAAGTAACAGCATTAAAACAAGTTGAAAGTCTACTTTTACGTCTTGAAGAAGCTGAATCACTTTATCCAAATTCACAAGCATTTTCTCTTGATTATGAACTATACAAAAGTAAAAAATTTTGTGATAAAATCAAAGCAATATGTCTCTGGTATAACATTACAAAATATCACAGATTAAAATTACATATACTTGGCAGATTATTTACCAATGTTGAACAAAATTCATTAGATATTAATAATAATGATAGAAAATATTTAAAATCATTTATACCATTGACTTCTGATGAATCATCATTTAAAGAATTTGATCGACAAAGTTATCGTAAATATATTGAAGAAGTATTAAAAACACAAGGTTTAACAAAAAGTTTAAATTTTCTTGATCGTTTGTATAATACAATATTACAAAAAACAAATTTAACATTAAAAAAATTAAATAATAATATTGATTATTATGATAATAATGATAATTGGGAATCACAAAGATATGGTGTATGGAGTATTGAAGCTAAAGAATTAAATTTACCATCATATGTATCGTCATTTATATTTTTATCACGTGTACCACTTGATGTTGTACATGAATATTTACGTTTACGTTTAGAACAAAAATTAATTAATCCAGAGCCATTATCAATTAGAGAATTAATGAGAGAATTTAAAGAGGGTATTGGTATTGCATGTATGCATCGTGATAAATTTGTTGAAAATTCAAAAATAGTATTATCACTTGATGAATCATTTCATGAATCATTAGATACAATACCACCTGATTTTCAAGATGTTGGTGAATTTGATAATAATTTAAAATTAGTATTTGAAGTTTATCTTAATTATTTTGGTAATTGGATTGGAATTGTACTTAATAATAATATTTGTTACAAGTCAATTGATACTGAATGGATATTTATTAAAAATATAACAAATAAAATTAAAAATGGCTATAATATTTGTGGTACTAAATTTTGTAAAATTATTAATACAATTATTAAAGAAATTAATGAATATTTAATTAATTGTCAATGTAAAATTAATAATATTAATTGTGTTAATGATTCTGGATCATCTGATGTACGTTTTAAATATTTATCACATGCACGTGAATGGCAAAGTATGTTTGTTGATATTGGCAATAGATTAGAACGTGTATTTAATTTAACAAAATCAATAATTATTGAATTAAATAAATGGAAATATAAATCATTAGAATTAAATAATTCAATTGATAATTTAAAAATTATATTATTAAAGCCAAAATATCAAATGAAAAATTTAATTCAACAATTTACATTAAAAATTAATGAGTCAAAAGTATTTGATACAAATGAACAAGATTTTAATATTATTAAAATAAGATTACGTCAAATATTTCATCAAGCATTTCGTATGGGTTTTAATTATTACAAAGGTTTATCTGATTTATATTCATTAAATGATAGATTTAGTATTGCTTATGATTTGACAAATTTTGCTAAACTATGGATGAATTTTGTGATAGAAAGATGTGATAGAGGACGTGGTATACGTCCAGGTTGGGCATATGATGGTTTTAAATTTTTAACAATTGTATGTGATCCATTAAATACAAAACATCTTCGTGATGATGATTTTGAAAATTTTAAAACAGCCATGGATTGTTGTATAACACATATTATTGGTGACAATGATAATAATAATAATATTGAATCACCAATATGTTTATCACCATCAGTTCAATCAACTATAAAATCATGCAATAATTTTAAATCACCAACTGATACTACAACAAATAATAAACGTTTAAATTCATCATCAATTGATGATAATACAACAGGAGAATTTGATTCAACAACAATGAGTCAACGTAGTTTAAAAAAACATAAAAAAATAATGATATTATTAAATAAACTTGACATGGAAATTGATGAAAATAAAAAAAAATATGGACTTATTGGACATTCAGTTGATTCAGTTGATAGACAAAATATAAATGATATTAAATTTAAAATTAAAAAAATAACATTTACATGGCATCGTGGTATTTGTATTGGTCAAGGTGCATTTGGTAAAGTTTATACTGTTGTTAATAATAAAACTGGTAAATTACTTGCAATGAAAGAAATACAATTACAATATGGTAATAGAAATTCAGTAAATAATGTCATTAAAGAATTACAAATATTTCAAGGTATTGAACATAAAAATTTAGTACGTTATTATGGTATGGAAATTCATAGAGAAGAATTATTAATATTTATGGAATTATGTAGTGAAGGAACACTTGAAAATTTAATAAAAGCTCATGGTACTAAATTATTAGATGTATTTGTTAGAAAATATACTCATCAATTGGTACTTGGAGTATCTGTTCTTCATGAACATGGTATTGTTCATAGAGATGTTAAAACAGCAAATATATTTTTAACAAATCAGGGTAATTGTTTAAAACTTGGTGATTTTGGATCTGCTGTTAAAATAAATACACATATTACAATGCCAGGTGAAATAAAAGGTTGTGTTGGTACAGAGGCATATATGGCACCAGAAGTATTTATGAAAAATGACAGTGGTAGAGCTGCTGATATTTGGTCAATTGGATGTTGTGTTATTGAAATGAGTAGTGGTAAAAGACCATGGAATGATTATAATACACGTGGACAAATTATGTTTAAAGTTGGAATGGGTGAAAATCCAAAAATACCAGATAATATCACAAATGATGAAATTGATTTTTTAAATAAATGTCTACAAAGAAATTCAAAAGATCGTCCAACTGCTAATGCATTATTATCACATATGTTTATACGGAATTTTGGTGATATTAATATTGAATAAATTTTAATTTTAAAATTAATTTAATAACGTTCATCATGTTGATGAAAAAAAAAGAAGATATTATTTTTTAATATTTTTTAAACAATTAAAAACCAAATTAATTTTAAAATGTTGTTTTTTAATTTTTAAAATAAATTGACAATTTGATTATTTGAAAAATTAAATATATAAAATTGTTGTAAAAATAATAATGAAATTTAAAAAATTTATTTATATTTTAAATAACTTGATGATTATTTTATTAAATAAATTAAATTTTTCGTTTCATTCTTTTAATCCAATTGACATATCTAAATATACGAGTGAATATTGCTGGTTGATTGATATCCAATGAATCAAGTGAAATAATTCCAACAATTTGTCGTCCGTACATGACAGGGCTACCACCACCACCCTGAAAACAAATTTATTTAGTTGATTATTTAATAAATTTATTAAATTTAGATACCTGTGACACTCCAGCTGATTGTGGAACTGGAAAAAAACAGTATTGTTTAAGGGAAAGATTTGTTTCTTTATAATAATTTCTATTGCAGGATCTTGAAGAAATTATTCTGACTTTAAGTCGTTGAAGAAGTGTTGAGAGATTATTAGTTATTGGATCTATACCCCAGCCGGTTACATGACAATATGTTGATTTTGGAGCAATTGATGATACACGTACTGCACAAGAACCACCAAAAACAATGGGTGATTGTAATTTAAGAATTGCTATTAAAAATAAAATAAATATACAAATTTAATTGAATTAATATTATTAATATATATTTATTTAATCGTGTTATACCTATATCATTGATCCAATTATTACGTGGATTATATAGTTCATGAAATATAACATATGACACTTGATGAATTTTTCCATTTTGGTAATCGGTGATGTCAGGTGTTCCAGCAAGTATTTGAATATTTCCATACACTACATTTTGTTCAGCCAATACACAATTTGCTGCAGTTAAAACATGTCTATCAGAGATAATAACACCACCACACATGTGATGACTTCTAATTTGTACTGATACTTGATATGGAGCTAAAAAAATACCAATTAGTTTTCCACCGTAAATTTTACTTGCAGCATTTCCATATACAACTGTAAAAATAAAAATATTATCAAATAAATATTAATAATTAATTTAATAAATTTTTTTTTAATTTACATTTATTATATTATTGACTGGTGCTTTATTGAAAAATAAAAAAAACTTATGTTATCCAGCATAGAATCATCATTTTATTCATCTTTTAATTAGAATTATATAATGAACAAAAAAATTAAAATGATTGTTCTTGATTGAAGCGGAAATAATATGTAAAAATTATCTATCTCTTTGACAAATAACGAAATGTAAATGACTAAAATTTTATATTTATTAAAATCACATGATATATCATCAAGTTTTATAAATGTGTTAATAAATTTCAACCTTCTTTTGTGTTAGATGATAATAATAGTAATAATTTTATTCGATGGAAATCAACGAGATTGCCTAATAATAAAAAATAAATAATCACTCAAAAGAATAAATAAAAAGATGAGTAGGTGTTTAACTCCATGTTTTTAGCTTCTATAACTTTATTCTATGAATAATTTTGTTCACTTTTTGATAAAAATTATATACTGAAAAAAAATTGAAAAAACAGTCTAAGCAATGTAAACAATTATTAATATGTCAAATTTTTTTAATATAGAATCTAGATTTTTTTTTTTTTTTTAAATGATAAAAACTATATATATTTTTATTTTTTAATCCATGATTTAATTTATGTTTGGAGTATGATAATAAACTTCTCAGACACATTGATAAAAAAAATAATAATAATGAAATGAATAATAATTAAATATATATTATTTACTTTTGTTTAGATTTTAAAATTAAATTAAATTTACATTTGTTGGTAACTCCAATGTTGTATAAATAGCTATTATAATAAAATTTTAAAATATAATTTGACTATTATTTTTTTACTATGATAAACGACTGGTTTTTATTTATTTATTCATTTTTTATTTTACAATAATTTAGTCAACATGATGAATTTACTATTTAATTAAAATTTTAGAACCTCATAATATTTAATGATTGACATTATTTGAAATTTTAAATTATTATTCTTGCTGTTATCTCTTCAATCCAAGATTTATAGCCAAAAGCATCAGTGTAAATTGCTGGTTGATTGATATCCAAAGAATCAAGTGAAATAACTCCAAGAATTTGTCGTCCATACATAACAGGACTTCCACCAGCACCCTGACACATTAATTAATAATAAACAATGAATCATTTGTTAAATTAATTTATTGATTTTAATTACCTTAGACACTCCAGATGTTGGTAAAGTTGGAATAAAACAGTACTGTGTTGAGAAAAGATCTGTCTCTTTATAATATCGTAGTTTACAAAGATCTGGACGAATTGAATTAACTTCAAATCGTTGAAGATATCTTGATAAATCAAGAGTTACTGGATCAATACCCCAACCAGTTACATGATATATACGTCCCAAGGTGTTACGTGGTGGTACACGTGCTGGTTCACGTAATGCTCTCGTGAAAATCATTGGTGATTCAAGCTTAAGAATTGCTATTAAAAATAAAAATACAAATTAAATTAAATTTTAATTAATACAATAAATTACATTACCTATATCATTGATCCAATTATTTAGTGGATCATACATCATATGAAATATAACATGTGATACTTGAATAATTTTTTGATCATGGACTGATGGTTCATACATAATATCTCTTGTTCCACTCAGTACCTGAATATTTCCATACACTACATCACGTTCAGCAAGTACACAATTTGCTGCAGTTAACACATGATTATTAGAAATAATAACACCACCACAAATGTGATAATTTCTAATTTGTACCGATACTTGAAATGGAAATTTGTCAATATTAACTTCTTTTCCACCGTAAATTTTTCTTGCAAAATTTCCATATACAACTGTAAAAATAAAATTAACAATATTATCAAATAAATATTAATAATTAATTTAAATAAATTATATTATTGATTTGAATTTTATTGATAAATAAATTTAATAAAATTTTACCAGTAATTAAAATGTTCAAATATATTATGAAGCATAGAAGCTTCATTTTATGATTAATTTTGTTTAACGTTTGATAAAAATTATATACTGAAAAAAAAATTTAAAACAACTGTGCTTAAATAGTACTGAATGATGGACTGAATTATCTCGTCTTTTATAAATTAAGAAATGTAAACAACTGTCATTTNTGTTGTAAAAAAATTGTGGGTGATTTAATAATAAATAATGCCATCACAAGTGAGTATTTTAATTTAAAAAGCTAATTAATAAAATTGCAAATGTATTTTATTAATTTGAATTGTTAATTTGTTTTTTTCAATCAGGTTTATGAATTTAATGTTGAAATGACATGTGGAGGATGTTCTGGTGCTGTTGAAAGAGTACTAGGAAAAAAAGATGGTAATTATTAATTATTTAAATTTTATTTATAATAATTATTTGATTTATTTTCTTTTTTTTTTTTTCAAGGAGTGGAAGATATCAAAATTGATCTACCAGCTAAAAAAGTATTTGTAACATCATCACTACCATCATCAGAAATATTGGAGTGTATTAAAAAGACTGGCAAAACAACAACATTCATTGGAACAACATGTTAAAAATAATATCAACAAGAATTATTATTATTATTTTAAACAATCGGACAAAAATGACAAAAAATGTTTTTAAAAATAATTACATCACTTTTTATATATTAACAATAAAAATAAAAAATTTTATCTGATGAATTAATAAGAATTTTAATTATTTATAAAAATATCCAATAATTCAATAAACAATTTAACAATAATAATATTTTAATTCAATATAAATAAATTTATTAATTTTACAAATTAAAAAATATTCGAAAAAAAATTGATTACCAAAATATTTACAACTTGTTTATACAAAAAAAAATGTATAATTAAAAATTTATTTACAATTAAATAATAATTTATAAATCTAATGGACGCAACGAGACATGATTATATTTTAAAATAAACAAAAGAGCCAGCTCGTTCGATGATTAATTAAATTGTTAAAATTGATTTATCATTAACTAAATTAATTAAATTTTTGTTGATTTAATTTTTCTTCTAATGTCTTTTTTAAAAATTTAATAATATTAATACCAGTTGGTAGCACCACCCTGATAAAATTATCTGTCATTTAAATAAATATTTGTCTCTAAAATATAATAACTAAAATCTAGTTAAAATGGAAATAAAAAAAAATTGGAATTATTTGAGTATATATCACGTATTTTCACCACGTTCAGTAGTAATATTATGATCCCAATGATCACAATGATTTGGACAATGATGATAAGAAACAGCACTAGCATGTCCTGATCTTCCAGATGTCATTGGTACACCTTGTTCCCATTTATCAACAACTGGATCATATATTTCTACTATACTAATAAAAGTTGTTCCATCATATCCTCCTTAAAATTAAATTAAACATTTAACAACAATATAATATTATAAATAAATAATTAAATAATAAAAATAAATAAACAAACCCATTGCATATAATTTTCCATCTAAAACAGTAACACTAAGTGCACTTCTTGATACTGAAATTGATGCAACTTTTTCCCATTTATCATGTTCAGTATCATAACGTTCAACAGTATCTAATTGTCCATAACCATCATAACCACCAACAACATAAATATATTGTCCAAGACTAGCAACACCAGCTCCTGATCTTGATAATTCCATTGGTGATACAATTGACCATTCATTATTTTCTGGATGATAACATTCAACTGAATTTAAACGAGTATAACCATCAAAACCACCAATAGCATATAATAATCTGTACAAAAAAATATCTTGTTGTTGTTTTTTTTAATTTTATTATAATAAATAAATAATAATAATTTTATTTACCTATTTACAACAGCAACACCAACACCAACTCTTTTTAAATGCATTGGTTTAATATAATTCCAAGTATCTTGATCAGGATCATAACATTCAACACTATCATGATGTTCTGTACCTTTACAACCACCAACAGCATATAATAAACTATCCATAACAACAACACCAACACGGTTTCTTGGTGTTAATAATGGTCTACATGTTCTCCATTGATCTGTTACTGGATCATATCTATCAACCCAATCACTATCATATCTATATGATGATAAATTATTATTAATTAATCAATGATAATATTATTTATTTGTTGTAAATAAATTTACCTTGAATCATATGGTGTTAATCTTGAATCTGGTGAATTATTTCTTCCTCCAACAACATAAAACATACCTTTTAAAAATGCACCACCAAGACCAGATCTTGGTACAACTAATTTTGAATGTTGTAACCATAATTTATCATCAACATTATAACTTTCAAGTATATCCAATGAATGTTTTAAAAAACCACCAGCAATAAATATAACTCTTGGTGTATTTGGTGTTCTTTCTTTAACAATTGGTTTTTTATGTAATGTTAAATCTTTAAATATTTGTGCTAAATATTCTCTACATGCTGGTACTTTTTTTAATACATCACAATTTTTCATTTGTTCACGTAAAAATTTTGGTGTTAAATATTGACAACGTACAGCATGTAACATATGTTCCATTTTAGAACCTCTTGCTTCTTCATTATATTTAACCCATTTTAATACAGCATTATATACTTCACGTTCTTCTTGTACATTTAATTCATCTTTTCTAACTAATGATACAACTTGTATTGCTGATAATTGTAAAAATTCTTCTTCTTGACATATTTGACTAAAATGTTGTACAATAAATTGATTTGCTTTTCTATGAAGATTATTACAACCATGTTGTTCAGCAAAATTTGCAATTCCAATTGCATTTGTTGGATCTAATTGACGTTCAAGAAATACACAACATGCATCAATAACATTATTTACCTGTTAAATAAAAACAAAGTAAATATTTATCAATTAATTTATTTGTGAAATGTATTGTTATTTTCTTAAAATTTACTTGAAACATTGTTGCTGCTGGAAGTAGTGAACATACTGTAACTTCAGTAACACGAATTTGTCCAGTATACATAAAATACATAAGTTTAGCCATTGCTGTTGGACATACACCTTGTAATTTAACTCTAGTCATTTCACTTTCTTTCAATCCTCCAGTAAACATTGCCTTAAAAAATTAAAAAACAACAACAACATTAATAGCTATTTTAATACTTGATATTTATTTATTATTTACCTTAAAGTATGGACTTGCTGCTGCTAAAATAACTTTATGTGCATGAAATAATTCAGAGCCAACTTCCAGTATGACATCAGTCAACATATGATGACTACGCATTATAAACATCATGTTCATAGCATCTTTCATATAATTTGCTATACAAAATGACATATCACCAAGATCACCATCTTTGTGATCATCATTATTCAAGACACTTTCCCAATTATCTTCCATTGAATTATCTCTTGGTGTTTTTGATGATGATGATGATGTTGATGATTTTTTAGTATAAATTTTTCTATTTGTTGTTTCATTATTATTTGGCATGTAATCCTCCTCGCCATCCATTAATTTAATTTATTTATTTATCAAAACACAATCACTAATTTTAACTGTAATTATAAAAATTATTATATAATCATTGTTTTTATTATTATATTTTTTTTTTTTGTTTATTAAATGAAATTATAACCTCAATTTTTTAACAAGTAATTTATGTTTTTTTGCAATGTTTTGCAATTTTTTTTTTAAGTCTAATTAAAATTGTTTAAAATGATTTAAAAAAAAAAATTATTAATAAATTTTTGGCTCATTAATTGGTTAAATATGTTATCATTAAAATGTCATTAATATATTTTGATATAAATTTGTTATTTTTATTTTTTCAAACAGTAATGCTGACAAGCAGTTTTTTTTTTTGTCTCTTATTTTTTATGTCAAAGTAGATCAAATTTTATTATCAATTTTTTTATTTGTGATATTAAAAATACACTAATGATAGTCTGGTTTAAAATATTTTTATCAATATTCATAACAACTAAATGATTTTAAATGTTAAACTTACCAAGTTAGTTTTTTTATTTTTCTTTTTGTTAATTAAAAATTGATAATAATTTAAATAAAAATAAAAAATTGAAGATAAATATATTTTTTTTATTTATTTATTTTATATTTTTTCATAACTATTTATTGTAATTTTTTTTATGTTATTTAAATATTATTATATTTATAAATATTATATTCACAATGATAATTATTTTATCAATCAAAATAAAAAAAAAAAAAAATTATTATCGTGACGTTAAAGAAATACTTTTGTATCGTATTTATTTCCACCGAAATAACTGATAATTGTTTATGATATTTAACACTCTTAATCACAATTTAAAAAATTTTTTTAACAATAAAAATAAACATTAACTTAATCATCATATAATTATAATTATTTAAAAACAAAAACTAAACATTTTTCTTTACACTTTCACTATAAATTCTTTTTCAATTTAAAAATTTTCAACTCAAAAAAAACAACCAATCAAATTTAAATAACAAGTATTATAATTTTCTCAATGATAAATGACTAATTCAAATAAAAAAAAAATTACAACTCGTGATTAATAATGACTTGCGCAATTAAAAAAAAAAAAAAAAAAACAATAAACAATTTTAATTATTATTATAAATGTATTTTTCTTTATTTTTTCAATATTTTTTTTGATTTTTAAAAATTGATTATTAATTTGACTCGAATAGTTTATTTAACAATTATTTTTACATATTTATATATGTATTTTAAAACATTTTTTTTTTTCATTAATTGTTTATTTATATTGTTAATATTAATTGAACAAGTTGTGAATGTTAACTGAGTACCTGTGAAGCTAATCTACCTGCTAGCAACAAAACAGTTTTCATATTCAACGAGTCATCCTTATACAGCACTTTCACTTAAATAAATAATAATAATAAATAATTTATAATCTTTATTGTGTGGATTTTTTTGTTGTTATTTATTGTCTCTTTTACTTCCTAGTTTTTTTTTTTTTAATATTTATGTTAATACTATTTTTCCGGGTTTGATAAAAAAAAAATTTATCTGATAATTTTTTAGTTTTTTTTTTTTTCTTCTAAATCATTGTTCTTTTTTTTTTAATCAACTTGACAATTTATTTTAAATTTTTTTCGAGGATATTGTTTGTAATAGATTCTTTATCTTTATTTATTTTATTTATTTATCTTTTTATTATTTTTTTTTTTTCATACAATTGGCTTATGTAGGTATGTCTGGAAAAAAAATATATTTAATTTTTTTATACGACAAGATGACTTTGCAATTTTAATATGAAGATTAAAGTTCAAAATTATAAAAAAAATTATATAGCATTATAAAGAATTATTACGAATATTTGAAATATATTTTTTTTTAAATGTTGGGATTTTTTTTTTTGTTTAAATCATTGTTGTATTGGAAAATTAAATTTCTTTTTTTTTGTAGTTTAGGTGATGAAGAATGCTGATAAGAATTTACTTGGTGTAAAAATGAATAAATATATTAGAAAATAAATATAAATAGAAAATAAAATTATCAAAGTTAATTTACGAGTTTATATTTGTGTAACCTTGACCGTTGTCATTGTATTTTAAATTTTATTTATTTTTTAAACATTGACCTTGACTTTGTGTGACACCTGATTTGATGAATTTTCAAATTTTATTAACAACTAATAAATTTTTTTAGTAAAACAATATTATCTGTTTAATATTTATATATATTTTTTTTTCATTCTTTTATTTTTCATTGAATTAAAAAAAATATTGAGATAATTATCTGGGTCATGGTAAAAAAAAAATGTTGAATTTAATTTACGAACTGATATGAAAATTTGTAATCACAAATTATTCATTGTATAATTTAATAAATAATCCATTCAATTAAATTTTAAAAGAAAAAAAAAATTAACTTCAAGTAAATAATTGGTAAATAAATTTTAAAAAATTGCAAAAATTATTATTATATGATTTTTTAATAAATAAATAAAATTATGAGTAAAAATTTAATTTTTTCGATTGAAAATTTTATTTGTTTATATGAATAAGGGTATTTTAAAAATTATAAAAAATACCTTGAATTTTTTTTCTTAGAGGCTGATCAGATCCAGCACGTTGATGATACTGTTCTTTTATATTTTTTTATTTTTATTTTTGTTAATATATCAACGATGTTCGTTACGATTTTAGTTAATTTTTTTTTAATCGTCGATTTTTAAACGACTCAAGGTTAACACTATCAAATTAGACCAGTCTCATTAAAAAAAATAGATAGTCCAAACTACTATATAAATATCGGTCAACTAATTAACCGATAAAAATATAAATATAAATAAAAAATATTTATCAACAGCAATAACAATTAAAATTATTATTTTTTCAAACTTTAACGTTTTTTATTTGATTTTTGACAAAAATTTTTGCAGGTTTAGATCTTAATAAAAATTGTTACGAATTTTAGCATCAGCACGTTTAAGATTTATAAAATTATTGAGTTGTTTAACACGTAAACGTGACCAAACAAGATGATCATGTATAGCATGAATTTGAGCTGCTGCAAGTGCTGCACTTTCTGGATAAAGTACAGTTGTACAACCAAGACCTAAAATTAACAAATAAAAAACAATTAAATAATCATTAAAGAAAAAAAAAAACAAAAACAAAAATGATAACAGTGTAAAAACAAACCTGAAGGAACATTTAACGATGACCAAACATCCTGGCCAACATTTTGAGGAGTTACTGGAGGACAATTTATAACTGGTAATGCTGTATTTCCTGATAGTACTGGACCAAGTCCATTGCTTCTACCAGCAACTGCAATCAACACCACCTAGACCAAACAAACCAAATTTTAAAACAACTTTAATCATTAATTATATTTTTAAATGATAAAAACAATTGACTTGTATATTATTTTAATTTTTTCATTGATAATATAATAATATAAATAAAAATAAAAAATAATATGATTATTTTATCAGCTGACCTTTTCACCAGTTCCCTCATACTCGCTAAGTATTCTCAATGTTTCAGCACTTGCTTTATGTGCACTACAAACACGAAGCTGTACATTTAAACCAAATTCACTTGCATATTTCGCAATTTTTTCACAGTGTTCTTTATCAGATGGTGAACCCATGAATATAACAACTTTTGAACTTGGTGGTGGTACAAGATACTCAAGTTGATTAGCAACCCATTCAAAATTTCTTTTAACTGTATTTAAATCAGCATCAGTAACACTTGTTAAATTTCTGTATACTTGCTTGTCTTTCATGAGTCTTTTGTCACCAGATGGCCAAAGTCTCCAAGAATCACTATCAATAATATCAGAGACAAGAATATCTCCATTATCATCAATACCAAATTCAATTTTCATATCAATAAGAGCACAATCACGTGTTGCCCAAGCTCTTTCTAATATTTCAAAAACAGCAAGTGTTGTTCTTTGCATAATATCAAATTCATCTTTACCAATTGTAACACCATTTAATTTAAATCCAGCTGATATAATTTGTTGTTCAGACCATTGGGGATCATGATTAGCATCATCTTTAAAAAATGTTTCTTGTAATGGTGGATTAAATCTATATCCCTCAGCAACACCTGTATGTCTTTTTAAAAAACTTCCAGTTGCTAAACGACGTGTTACCCATTCAATTGGTACCATTTGACATTTTTTAGCTACAAATGATTTATCATCAGCAATTTTAACAAATGATGTTTTTAAACCAGCTTTATTTAATAATGCAAATACTTTTGCAGCTGTTGCATTACTTATTGATGATTTACCAACAAGTGAATGTGATTTAACACCATCACCAGCTGTTATTTTATCCTTGCTTATTAATAAACATAATGATGGATCATCAATAAGCTCAAATACTTGTTTAGTTTTTCCCTCAATAATCAATTTTCCAGTTTTAAATTCTGTAATTAATTTTTTTAAAAGAAATTTCATAATTATTATCAATGTGTTGTAAATTTATCATGAGTTTATCATTATTTATAAACTTGTTTTGCAATAAATATATTATTATTTTGTTATCAAAAGGATGTTACTTTATTATGATTAATATTGTTTTTTTTTTTTTATTTTCATTATTTCATCAGTGTTAACAAACAACATGTTTATCAATTGATTATTAACATGACGTATATAATTTTTAATTATTTTATTTACTTGTTTATCTTTTGATTTAATTTCATAATAGTTTTGACTATTTGATGAATATTTTTTAGACATGACAAGTGTTATTATTTGTATCAACAAAATTTAGAGTATTTAAAATTTTTTTTAAAAATAATTTATACAATTTTTATTTACCTGTCATGATGATAGAATAAGCCGGTCACTTTTTTTTTATTTTTACTCAAAATAAGCCCTCCTAAAAAATGAGATTTCTTTATGTTAATATTAAAAATTATTTAGTGAACAACAAAAAAAAAAAAAGAACAGAGGTTAACAAAAAAAAAAAAAACACGTGGCCTAGCTAAATAGTTAAAATTAATTTTTACAAATAGATTTTACTTTGATAATAAAAATAAACTAATGATTAATTTTATTTTTAATTTAATAACTGTTTTTATTATTTTTTTACAATTATCAAATTAATGTTAATGTCAATTGTCAGAGTTTTTGTCAAAAGAAAAGATAAAAAATTTTTAGAAAATGCTTACTGTATTGATGGACTGACACAAACTGAAAATGTTCTGGAAAACAACTGAAATCTGTATGAAACAAATTCAACAAGTAGTTTAAATGTCTTATTTTACATAACAATAATAATTAAAATAACAATAATAACAACAATTAAACCCCCCACGAATAATTTTAATAAATTCAGCTGGTAAAACAGAAAGACAACAAATAATAATTTTTTTTTTCAATAATAATTGTAAACCTAATTACAATTGTGTCAATTTATTATGTATAAATTTATTTTTAAACAATTAATGAAATAATTAAACACTTTTGAATATTTTAATAATTTTTTTTTTTATTACCATTAATATAATTTTTTATTTTATTAATAAAAAAATTATATTTTAAAATTGACAGAAATTTTTTTTTTCCAAATTTAATTGTCAATATTTTATTGATAATTTAAAAAAAAAAAATTATAAATTTTATAATAATAATAATTATTATTATTTATTATAAAACAAAAATTATCTGAAAGAAAAAAAAAAATATAGGTATATATTAAATATTAGCAATTTTATATTCCAATTTTTTCCTTTTTCCTCTTTTTTCCTTTTTTAATTTTATCCTTGAATTTTTGTTGATTAAATGGAGCTATTTTATCAGGATTTTTTCTACTACCACCTTGAAAACTATTAAAATCAACTGATTTATAATCAAACGCTGGTTGTGGTAGCATTCCTTTTTGTTGTAATTCTTTACGATTTTCAGCTTTCAATTGTTTAAGACTTTGTCTGTGAAAAAAATGAAAAAAAAAATTATTTAAAAAAATATAAAAACATTTGATGAACATGATGATTATTCAACTTACCCAGTTTCAGAAAATTGTCTAAGACCAGGACTAGCTTTATGTCCATAATTTTTATTTTTATTTCCTTTAGGAGTTTGTTGATTATTTTTAGTATTATTTGATCTATCAACAGAATCAGTTGGTCTTTTTCTTTTGTTATTATTACTTACCATTGGACTAACTGAAGTTGATAAATCTTTAGTATAATTATTAAATCTATCAGCTTTTGTATTTTTAATGTCTGGTGTTTTCATAGTATTTTGTGTAACTTGAATAAAATGTTCACGTACTCTATTGATACTATCTGTTGTTTGATTTGTTAATGCTTTAATAGCTTCAGTTTTTTCTTTAAGTTGTTTTTCTTTAATAGCACGATCTTTAGCTTCTTGTGCAGCAACCATTGGTATAACAAGTTTATAACGTTCAAATGGACTTATAAATGTTTTTCTAGCATTTTGTAATTTTATTTTTGATGATAAATCATCTTCATTATCTGAATTTGTTGGACTATCAAATATTGTAACCATATGATCAATTTTTAGTTTATCTAATTTTTTTAAATCATCATTATTCTTTGTTTCATCCAATAAACATGGTAAATTTTCTTGTATTTCAATACCACCACTTGGTATATCACAAGATGACCATACTGTTACTGATTCTTGTCCAGCTTCCATTGTTTGATTTCTTTGATTTAATCTTTGTCTAATATCTTGTTCTAATATTGGCTTTATAAGTGGTTTTACACGTGCTTCAAGTACAATTTTATGTAATGCCAATTGATGTTGACGTATTAATGGTGGTATTGGATTACAACATGCTAATATACCTTGCATTTCACGTGGTAATGTTTCAGCAATATTTAACAACATATGATTTGGTAATACATAACCAGTACTATCATCTTCTTGTCTTGCTATTTTATCACGCCAATTAAATATTTCTTTTAAAGCATGAAGTTGACGTGTATTAAACATTTTTCTACTTTTTCTATATAAACTCATAAAACTATCATCATTACATACTGGTTTTTCATATAATTTTTTACAAACTTCAGTACTTCTATCATAAACAGCTTTTAATATATTTGTTTGTCCATTTGCAAAATCAATTAGCTGATTATTTAATATATCTTTAATATAAAGTAAATAATGTGTATCTTCACGTGCATATTTCATTAATTCATCTGGTAATGGTCTCATTCGCCAATCAGCAAGTTGAAAATGTTTATTTGGATCAACATTACAATGGCTTTTTAATAAATATGCTAAACTTAAATATGGCAAATTAAGATGTTTTGCTGCTTGATGAGTATCAAACATATTTACAATGTATAATGATAAATCACGTTGTAACCATTGTATATCACTATCAGCACCATGAAATACTTTTAATACTGTTGATTTTGTAAATATTTCATTTAATACATGAAGCTCAGAACGAAGTGTCAATGTATCAATTAAATAATCTGTATCTCTTGTTGATATTTGCATTAAACAAGTTATACCTTGATATGTTCTGTATGAATGATGCTCAAGATCAATTGCTATTTCATCATATTTCAATAAATCATTGAGCATTATATTTAAATCATTTAGTTTTTCAATGATAATCATTGGTGTATCATCAAGTGATTTATATTTAATTGGTACACATTTAACAAGATATTTTTCATTGATATTAAATTTATCAAGTTCAAATTCATATGGATGACTAAATATTTCACCATTTTCACCATCAATTAAATGATACTCTAATGGTTTTAATGAATTTGGCTTGTCTTTTATTTTTGGCTGCCATGGTTTTGAACTATTATCAATTTTATCTTTAAATGATAATTGTGGTCTTTGTATATTTTTACCAGCTAATAAACGTATTGCTTGACCTGTACAATTTGTTAATTGTTGTTGTTTTTGTCCTTGTGATTGATTTAATTGTCTTGGATCATTTGATGTTGTTGCTGTATTCCATGAGCCTAAATTATTTTGTTGTCCTTGTGATATAACTATTTCAACTGTTGGCTTTTTTTGTACACCATCTTCATTGTCCATACATATATTTGCACGATCAAGAAATATGTCATTTGTTTCAGCAAGTAAATCAAATTTTTCATCATTATCACGTTGACAAATACTACCAGCAGCACCAGAACATTTTATTATTTTTTGCATTGTATCCATGATATTTTTCATTTCTTTATTTCTGTCATTATTGAATTTTGGTATGCAAGCCCAAAAATTAAAATTTTCACCAGTTGGTAAACTATTTGCTGCTTTTATTCCAGCTTTTATTGCAGCAAATGCATCCTGTTGAATTAATATTTAAAGGTAAATAATACATGATTATCAGGAACACGTGTAGCATTTTTTTTCTAAATTTTATGATTATGTTTACCTTGGAATAGTCGTCAAATGTTGCATACCCAGGAAGTATATCTTTTTGTACCTCCATGGTCATTGAATTATCCTCAGGATTATCCTCTGGTTTTTTTCTTTCCATTATTATCGTTTTTTTATATGTTAACACTATTGTTTATAATTTTTTTATCAACAAATTACATCTATAACCTCCAATTTGCTCCAATTTATCATGGCCAAAAAAAAAATTAATAAAGCAAGGTGTGAAAATATTCCATGAACACAAAATGATAACAAGACAGGCATTTTCTCGGAATAACACACTAAGCGCCATCTTGTTTTAAAATTAAAACTATTTTTTTTTGTAAATTCTACAAGTATTTATCAATTGTTTTAAAAATTTTCTCAACTAATTAACCAAAAAAATCAATTATTAATGACTAAAAAAATAGTATAACAATATTAGTATGAAAAAAATATAAATTATTAGAAAAAAATGCAAAAAATAATGCCGCCCGAACAGGGACTTGAACCCTGGACCCTCAGATTAAAAGTCTGATGCTCTACCGGCTGAGCTATCCGGGCGATGAAGGCGAACAACGCAAAGTGTATTTTCAACGTCACCGTTGAAAATACACTTTGCATTGTTCGCCTTCATCGCCCGGATAGCTCAGCCGGTAGAGCATCAGACTTTTAATACACAAAAAAATTAAATAAAATATTATTAATATGTTTTTTTTTTATTTCAAAATTAATTTATTGATGTAAATTTTTTTTTTTTTTTTATTTTCGTGGAGCTATTTTGGAAGACATTCGTCGTATGCCCTGTCACAATAATAATTTTCATCACAGCATTTATCGTCATAGAAATATCCCACACACTTGAAAAAAAAAAAAGAAATAATTTACTTTTATAAAGTTGTATAAATTATTTATTATTTATTTTAATTAAAAATATTTATGGACTTACTCTTGCATTTCTTTGGGCACAGCCAAATGATTCAGAGATCAATAAAAAAAAAATTCCCATTATTAAAAATAAACTTGGAATGATAAGTAGCTTTGACATTATTTTATTGTTTATTTTTAAACTAAACTGTAAAATAAGAGTTAATTTTAATGAAGAAAAAAAAATAAACATGGAATAGTTGAATTTTATGATTTATATTAGACAAAAATTTATTTACCTCGAGCTTTTAAATACTTGTTTGAATGATGCCTAATATGACTTGATACTGTTAAAAAATATTTTAATAGCTAAAATGTATTTTTAAAAATGAATTTTGATCTTTATTTTGTTGGCCTATTTTTTTGTTTATTTGCTGATTTATCAGCATTGTTTATCAAAAGTTTCCAAGATCTTCACATCAATAATCATTATTTGAAAAAAAAAAAAAATAATCTTACTAGAGTCATTAGTCTATTCATGATGACCTAGTATTTTCAGATCTAATTTTCACAATATAAAAAAAGAAAAAATATATATTCTGGATATTATAAAAAAAAAAAAACAAATTTATTACAAAAATAAAAAAAATCAAATGAAGCTTTTGATATTTTTTTTATGTTTAGTCTAATTATTTTTTATGTGTTAAATTCTACAATGCTCCTCTAAATTTTTCTAAATAAAATTTCGTATTAAAATTAATAAAAAAATTTATAATAAATTAATATTTATTTTTACAAATTATATTGAAATTTTTACATGTAATTTACATTTGTCGCTAAAGTTATAAAATTAAGCCATTACTTTAAGATGAAAAAAAAATCGTCAACATCCAGATACTGCAATTCGAATTCTCTCGCTCCTTAAATTACAAAAATTAATTTGAAAAAAAATATTTATTAAATCAATGAATAGAATATTGAAATATTTTATTTAATTAATAATTATATATTATGCTTGCCTTATTGTTTGATAATTTCATGCTCAATTAAATTTTTTGAGCTTAATTTTAATTGTCTTTACCAGCAAGAAAATCTAAGCTTTTATCTGCAATTTTTATGGTTTCTGAAACACCCTCAGCAGCTTTCATCAGAATTTTTTCATAAAAAGATGGTTCTTCATGTATTATTGGTAACTTTTCAGGTAAATTTCTTGCTTGTACAAAAATCAACATGACAACAACTATGAAACACAAAATAAGCTTCATTTTTATAAAAATTTATTTCAAAATACACTTAATATTTTTCCAAGAAATTTACATTAAATAATGACTGTATATAAATGAATAATTTTCTAACATTTATAAACAGATAAATTCTATAGATTCTATCCCACTTAAAAAAAAAACAAACAATTATTATTTATAAATATGTTTTTTAGGTTTTTTGTTTGACGTAAAAGACCTTGTATATATTGTTACATCAATTTAAAGTGTAAAGATAATTTAAATTAACACTTCCTACTTGTTATTTGTCTAAGAGTCATTAAAAACATTTTTTTTTTGTAATTTCAAAAGCGAATATTATTTTCATGGTCACATGAAAACCTTTTGATTAAATATTTACCATAAATATGTATATTTGTAAATAAACTAGGGAAAAATAAATAATACGTGTTAATAAATTAATACTTTACAATAATTAAATAAAATAAAATATTTAAAATTAATATTTTTTCATTTGAATTTTCAATTACAGTATATAATATATATTTCATTCGTTTTAGATTTTTATTATTATTTTTTCTTTTTAGATTTGAATGATAACAAAAAAATATTTGACTATTATTTAAAGACAAAATGTTTATAATTTAGCTATAATTAATTTAATAATAAATTACTAATAAATTTTCTTTGAACTTTTTCAATAACAAAATTTTAAATTTATTTGTAAATATTATTTATTTGTTTTTTTTTTTTATAAAATTGTTTGATCAGCTTTTTTTTATGTTGAATCAACATTTTTTATTTATTTATCATTTAAAATAATTTTATATATATTTTATAATTTAATTATATTCAATTGGTTTTTGAACATCTTGAAAATTGTGTGTTGATATTTTCATTTTAGTAAACAATAAATAAATAAATAAATAAATTAGTTATACTGGTAGCTAGTAGATGGCCGAAAAAAAAGTATTCTCACATGTGGTGAAGTCGCAAATCGTTTCTATATAACGAAGAAGCAAAGTTGTGTTATCACTTGGAGAGACGAGGCGGTATGAATGCTCCATGGAGGTGAATATTCATGATCTTCATGATATTCATCTCCATGGTCGGTATCGTTACGTGGGGCGCACTTACCGTGGCTACGGCTTTCCTTTGAGAGAAAGGGTGCGTCCTTTCTGGAGAGTCCCCCAAAGGACATCCTGCATATGAAGATATGTTGATCTTCTCCCTGCATTGCCACCTTTCGAGTTGTGCAGCAGGTATAGTAATCCTCAGTCTCTCATATTTTTGCATTTTTATTATCGATTTTTGAGATTTTTTTTTTTATCTATTTCTAAGATTTGTCTATTAAAATTATAATTACACGGGTACTGTTTCACGAAATATATGAAAAGTTATTTTAATTTTATTTTTCTTTGAATGATTTTATACATTTTACTTTAATTCATAAAATATAAAATTAATTATTTCATAATTATTTGGTGCTTATATTAATTTATTTGTCAAATTGTAATAAAAGTATATATATTTTTTAATATTTTAATTTCATATGACAATATTGTCTTGATATTATTTTAAATTTATTATAAATGAAAAGAAAAAACTTGATGGAGACAATTATTGTAGAGTTATACAATTTTTAGAATTTTAATTAATTAATTTGGATAAAAAAATTTAATGAATTAAATTGTTTGCAATTTATAATAATTATTGCAAACAATTTAACATTAATGTATACTATTGCTTTTTATAAAAAATAATCAAGCATAAATTTAATATTTAACGATATAATTTAAAAAATAAATTTCAAATACGTTTTTTAGCTGTCAAAATGGCATTATAATTTTAGATAAAAATAAAAACTATTCAATTGCGGTTTTTGAACATCTTGAAAATTGTGTTGATATTTTCATTTTAGTAAACAAAAAATAAATAAATAAATAAATCTAATATGTAATTAGTTACGCAGATGACTAGTAGATGGCCAAAAAAAAAGCATTCTCACATGTGGTGAAGTCGCGAATCGTTTCTATATAATGAAAAAGCAAAGTCCCGTTATCACATGGAGAGACGAGAGACGCACTTACCGTGGCTACGGCTTTCTGACGAGAAAGGGTGCGTATCCGCCGACCAGGGTAGTACTCTCAAATGGGAAACTCGACCATTTGAAGATAAGATTTGTGAGATCTTATATGCCAGTTGCGCACACTTTCGAGTTTGCAACTGAGAAACCTCAGTCCTCCATATTTTTGCATTTTTATTTTCTATTATTACAATTTTTTTTTTATCTATTTGTCTATCAAAATTACAATCATTCGATAATTATATTGAAATAACTTGATGAAGCATTGTAGAATTAAACAATTAAAGAAAATTGTTATAATTTGTTATATACATTTTACTTTAATCTATAAAATATAAAATTAATTATTTTATAATTATGAGATACTTATATTAATTAATTTGTCAAATTGTAATAAAAGTACATATATATATTTTTTAATATTTTAATTTCACATGACAATATTGTCTCGATATTATTGCAATAGAATTTATTATGAATGAAAAGAAAAAACTTGATGGAGAGCATTGTAGAGTTGTGCAATTTTATAATTTAATTTATTAATTTGAATAAAAAAAATTTAAAGAATTAAATTGTTTGCAATTTACAATAGATATTTGATAATTGTTAACAAGGCTTTTTATAAAAAATAATCAAGAATAAATTAAATTTTCAACAATATAATTTTAAAAAAAAATTTCAAATACGTTTTTTAGCTGTAAAAATGACATTATAATTTAAGATAAAAATAAAAACTGCACATCTTGAAAAATGTATTGATATTTTCATTTTAGTTAACAAAAAATAAATAAATAAATAAATTAGTTATGCAGGTAGCTAGCAGATGGCCAAAATAAAAGCATTCTCACATGTGGTGAAGTCGCAAATCGTTTCTATATAATGAAAAAGCAATGTCTTATCATTACTAAGAGAGACAGGGGGACGCACTGGCCGTGGCTACGGCATTCTGACGAAAAACAGTGCGTCTGGTTCGGGTTAGTACCGTTCGGGAAAACTATTACAGGAATACCACCTTACGCTCGAAGATATGTTGATCTTCAGCCTGCATGTTGCACCCTTTCGAGTTTGTAACAGGTAGCCCTAGAGTCTCTCATATTTTTGCATTTTTATTTTCTATTATTACAATTTTTTTTGTTTATCTAGTTCTAGGATTCGTCTATTAAACTTACAATTACACGGGTACTGTTTGTGTAATATATATGAAAAGTTATTTTAATTTTATTTTTCATTGGATAATTATTATATTGAAATAACTTGATGAAGCATTGTAAAATTGAAAAAACTGTTGTAATTTGTTTTACATTTGACTTTAATTTATCAAATATAAAATTAATTATTTTATAATTATTAGGTACTTATATATTAATTAATTTGTCAAATTGTAATAGAAGTATATATATTTCTTAATATTTTAATTTCACATGAAAATATTGTCTTGATATTATTGCAATAGAATTTATTATAAATATAAATATTAAAAAAAAAATTGATGGAGAGCATTGTAGAGTTATACAATTTTTTAAATTTAATTATATACAAAAATTTATCGATAAGAAATTTGAGTCAATAAATAAAACGTATTATTTAAAAAAAAATATAAAATTTTATTAATAATAAAATTAAAAGAATTAAATTGTTAGCAATTTATAATAATTATTTGATAATCAAGAATAAATTTAATTTTTAAAAATAATTTAAAAAATAAATTTCAAATACGTTTTTTTGCTGTTAAAATGACATTATAATTTTAGATAAAAATAAAAACTATTCAATTGATTTTTGAACATATTGAAAAAAAAAAATAAATTATCGTTTGAATAATGATAAGAAAATTGAATTAAATTAATTTTAATTTGTTGAAAAATTATTTATTTTTTAAATTTAATAATTTAATTATATTTAATTGGTTTTTGAACATCTTGAAAATTGTGTTGATATTTTCATTTTAGTAAACAATAAATAAATAAATAAATAAATAAGTTATGCAAATAGCTAGCAGATGGCTGAAAAAAAAGCATTCTCACATGTGGTGAAGTCGCAAATCGTTTCTATATATTGAAGAAGCAAAGATTTATTGTCACTTGGAGAGACGAGGTGATACGAACGCAGACAGGTGCGTTAGTATCATGGGACGCACCTACCGTGGCTACGGCTTTCCTGTGGGAAAGGGTGCGTTCTGCTTAGGAAGTACCCCGGTGTCGGGAACCCAACACTTGAAGATATGTTGATCCTTCAACTTGCTTGCACCTTTCGAGTGTTGCAGCAAGGATTTTTCTTGACCTCAGTCTCTCATATTTTTGCATTTTTATTTTCTATGATTACGATTTTTTTTTTATCTATTTCTAGGATTTGCATATTGAAATTACAATTACGCGGGTACTGTTTCAAGAAATATATGATTAGTTATTTTAATTTTATTTTTAATTGGATAATCATATTGAATATAACTTTATTAAGCATTGTAAAATTGAAGAAAACTGTTATGATTTGTTTTACATTTTACTTTAATTTATAAAATATAAAATAATTATTTTATAATTATTAGGTATACATTTATTTATTTTTCAAATTGTAATAAATGTATATATATTTCTTAATCCTTCAATTTTACATGAAAATATTGTCTTGATATTATTGCAATAGAATTTATTATAAATGAAAAGAAAAAATTTGATGGAGAGCATTGTAGAGTTGTACAATTTTATAATTTAATTATATATACGAAAATTTATCAATAAGAAATTTGAGTCAATAAATAAAACGTATTAGTTTAAAAAAATATAAAACTTTATTAATGAAAAAATTGAAAGAATTAAATTGTTAGCAATTTATAATAATTATTTGATAATCAAGAATGAATTCAATTTTTAACAATAATTTAAAAAATAAATTTAAAAAAAGTTTTTTAGCTGACAAAATGACATTATAATTTTAGGAAAAAATAAAAACTATATTCAATTGCGGTTTTTTGAACATTTTGAAAATTGTGTTGATATTTTCATTTTAGTAAACAAAAAATAAATAAATAAATAAATTAGTTATGCAGGTAGCTAGCAGATGGCCAAAAAAAAAGCATTCTCACATGTGGTGAAGTCACAAATCGTTTCTATATAATGAAGAAGCAAAGATGTGCTATCACTGGGTGAGATAGGAGACGCACTGACCGTGGCTACGGCTTTTCTCTGGGAAAGGGTGCGCTCCTGTTCGAAAGGTTAGTTACCCCAAGTGGGAACGCTACATTGAAGATATGTTGATCTTCTCCTTGTTTGCACCTTTCGAGTGTGCAGGAGGTGTAAATACCCTCTGTCTCTCATATTTTTGCGTTTTTATTTTCTATTATTACGATTTTTTTTTTTATCTATTTCTAAGATTTGTCTATTAAAATTATAATTACACGGGTACTGTTTCACGAAATATATGAAAAGTTATTTTAATTTTAATTTTTCTTGAATGATTCTATTGAAAAAACTTGAAGCATTGTAAAATTGAAGAAAACTGTTATGATTTGTTTCACATTTTACTTTAATTTATAAAATATAAAATAATTATTTTATAATTATTAGTTATACATTTATTTATTTTTCAAATTGTAATAAATGTATATATATTTCTTAATCCTTCAATTTTACATGAAAATATTGTCTTGATATTATTGCAATAGAATTTATTATAAATGTAAAGAAAAAACTTGATGGAAAGCATTGTAGAGTTGTGCAATTTTATATTTTAATTTATTAATTTGGATAAAAAAAATTTAAAGAATTAAATTGTTTGCAATTTACAATAGATATTTGATAATTGTTAACAACGCTTTTTATGAAAAATAGTCAAGAATAAATTTAATTTTTAATAATATAATTTAAAAAATAAATTTCAAATACGTTTTTTAGCTGTAAAAATGACATTATAATTTTAGATAAAAATTAAAACTATTCAATTGCGGTTTTTGCACATCTTGAAAATTGTGTTGATATTTTCATTTTAGTAAACGAAAAATAAATAAATAAATGAATTAGTTATGCAGGTAGCTAGTAGGTGGCCAAAAAAAAGCATTCTCACATGTGGTGAAGTCGCAAATCGTTTCTATATAATAAAAAAGCAGAATTCTGTGATCACTTGGAGAGACAGGGCAATAGTGTGAGTTTTTTAAGAGACACGCGCTTACCGTGGCTACGGCTTTCCTTTGAGAAAGAGTGCAGTCCATGCGGGGATGTTACCTATCCCAACAAGTGGAAAGATATGTTGATCTTTTCCGCTACCAGTTACAAGCTCTAAGTTTGTAGACAGGTATACCCCTGTCTCTCATATTTTTGCATTTTTATTTTTTATTATTACGGTTTTTTTTTTATTATCGATTTCTAGGATTTGTCTATTGAAATTACAATTACGCGGGTACAGTTTCATGAAGTATATGAAAAGTATAGTTTAACTTTTCATATAAAATCACAATTACAATTACACAATATTGTCTTGATATTATTGCAATAGAATTTATTATAAATAAAAAGAAAAAACTTGATGGAGAGCATTGTAGAGTTAAACCATTTTCGTAATTTAATTATACACAAAAATTTATTGATAAGAAATTTGAGTCAATAAATAAAACGTATTAGTTGAAAAAAAATATAAAATTTTATCAATGAAAAAATTTAAAGAATTAAATTGATAGCAATTTATAATAATTATTTGATAATTGTTAACAATGTACTACTGCTTTTCAAAAGATAATTAGAAAAAAATTAATTTTTAACGGTATAATTTAAAAAATAAATCTCAAATACGTTTTTTAACAGTCACAATTACATTATAATTTTAGATAAAAATAAACACTATTCAATTGCGGTTTTTGAACCTTTTGAAAATTGTGTTGATATTTTCATTTTAGTTAACAAATTAGTTATGCAGGTAGCTAGTAGATGGCCAAAAAAAAAGCATTCTCACATGTGGTGAAGTCGCAAATCGTTTCTATATAATGAAAAAGCAAAGATGAGCTACCACTGGGAGAGACGGGGGGACGCACTGACCGTGGCTACGGCTTTCTGGTGACAGAAAGTGTGCGGACCCGATCGGCCAGTAGACTAGAACGAAAACCGACTTTAACGATGAAGATATGTTGATCTTCTACCTGCCTGTTGCACACCTCCCAAGCCTCCAAGTGTGTTGACACAGGTAGTAGTACCGCAGTCTCTCATATTTTTGCATTTTTATTTTCTATTATTACAATTTTTTTTCATCTATTTTTAGGATTTTTCTATACTAAAATTACAATTACACGAGTAATATATGAAAAGTTATTTTAATTTTATTTTTCCTTGAATGATTTTGTTGAAAAAACTTGATGAAACATTTTAGAACTAAACAATTATTAAAGAAAACTGTTATAATTTGTTATACATTTTACTTTAATTTATAAAATATAAAATTAATTATTTTTTAATTATATTAGGTACTTGTATTAATTAATTTTTCAAATTGTAATAAAAGTATATATATTTTTTAATATTTTAATTTCATATGACAATATTGTCTCGATATTATTGCAATAGAATTTATTATAAATGAAAAAAAATACTGATAATTTAAAGATGCAAATATATATTTATTTTTACAAATTATATTGAAATTGTTACATGTAATTTACATTATTTGATAATGTTATAAGATTAAGCCTTTATTTTAAGATGAAAAAATCGTCAACATCCAGATACTGCAATTCGAATTCTCTCGCTCCTTAAATTACAAAAATTAATTTGAAAAAAAATATTTATTAAATCAATGAATATATAATATTAAAATATTTTATTCAATTAAAATTATATTTTATGCTTGCCTTATTATTTGATAATTAAAAAGATTTTTAATTTAGACATTTGAATTAATTTAAGCCTAGATCATTGAATGTAATGTTTTTGTCGTTTGTGATTTTTATAGCTGTAAGAACACCACCGATAATTGCACCATTTGGCAATGGCAAGACAATTGTAACTGGTGAACCAACTGAAATTATTCCGTATGTAACATTTGATAATTTATCGAGTCCAGCTGAAACGGCATTTGTCAATCCACCAATCGCTCCATCTACTACTTGAAATAAAATACGACTCGATTCACGTCCAAATGTTCTTGCTTCTGAATTATTTACTTGTAGTACAATTAACATTGCAACAAATATAAAACAAAAACTCAGCTTCATTTTTATGAATATTTTTTTTCTTCTATACAAATTACACTCAATAGTTTTCAAGTGATTTGCAAAACTTTAACTATTGATGGAACAATTTCTAACATTTATATACCAATCGATTCCACAGATCTAATCCCATTTCCAAAAAATTAAATAAACAATTATTATATAAATGATTTATTGTAATTATCATAAAAAAAATTCATAAATTTATCTTGTTTTTGTTTTTATAAATTTTTCTATTTATTTAACACAAGACTTTGTAAATATTATTTTTTAATGTCAATTTATTGAGATATTTTTAAATTTTATTTTTTTATTTGTTTAAAAATCATTAAATAAAATTCTTTATATATTTTTTTTGTTATCAATATTATTTTTACATGTTTTTCTATGAACGTTTTGTTTAAATATTTATTATGAAAATATGTAAGCTATATTATTTTCTATGGAAAAACTAAAAACAATATTTTTTTAGGAAAAAAAAAATAACACGTTTGAATGACCTAAATGCTTGACTAATTAAATAAACAATTTAAGAATTATTCATTAAAAATATTTGATCAAAAATTAAATATTTAGTTTCTACCACTTTTTTTCATTAATTTTTCTTTTCAATTTGAATGATAAATTTTAGTTTTTAATACACAATAAGTAATAATTAATTTTACTAATTGAATTCTACTCTTTGAATTTTTTTATCAATAATATTTGTCTAATGTTTTTAATAAAATTCATTAAATTATTTGATCAGTATTTTTATGTTTAATCAGTAGTGTTTATAGTTTTAAAAAAAAAACAAATTAAAACTAATTATTCAAACAAAAGATGTGACCGTGAAAATAATATTTACTTTATTAAATTTTTTATATAAAAAAATGTTATTCAATTAATTTTGAATAGAAAACAAATATTATTTAAAATTTAAATTGACGTATTTTAACATTAATGTACATACATTCAGAATTTAAAAAACAAAAACAACATAGTTTTAGTTTGACAGTAATAAGTTATAATTATTTAATCAAGTTTTCAATCAATTCAAGATCCATAGAATTAACTGATATATAAATGTTAAAAAATTATCAATCTATCATCATAATTTGCAAATCACTTGCTCAAGTATCAAGTGTATTTTATAAAGTACTTTTGAGAGAAAGAGAATTGATTATAAAAATGAAACTAATTATTGGTTTTTTAGTTGTTGTTGTCGTCACATTGAGTGTAGCACAAGCAGATCCAATAAGAGTAAAAACATTTGAGCGGGATTCAAGTCGTATTTTATTGGATGAACTGGAGAAAGCTCTTGTTGGAATTCAGGATGACATCAAAGAAAACATTAGTGATGTAAATAAAAAAATAGAGAAAATCGAACCAATTGCTGTACCAATTTCATTCAGAACAAAAGGTGGTTATATCGTCACTGGTGTTATTTCAATTATTGGAGCCAACAATGCCAACAATGCCACCACTCCAAGCAAAAATTAAACTCAAAAGTTAAAATTAAGAATCTTTTTAATTATTAAACAATGAGGCAAGCATAAAACATAATTTTAATTAAATGAAATATTTTAATATTATATGTATATTCATTGATTTAATAAATATTTTTTTTCAAATTAATTTTTGTAATTTAAGGAGAAAGAGAATTCAAATTGCAGTATCTGGATGTTGACGATTTTTTCATCTTGAAATAAAGGCTCAATCTTATAACTTTATCAAATAATGTAAATTACATGTAACAATTTCAATATAATTTGTAAAAATAAATATATATTTGCATCTTTGAATTATCAGTAATTTTTTTCTTTTATACAATAAATTTTATTACAATAATATCAAGACAATATTCTCATGTGAAATTAAAGTATTGAGAAATATATATATATACTTTTATTAGAATTTGAAAAATTAATTAATATAAGTATCTAATGATTATAAAGTAATGAATTTTATATTTTATAAATTAAAATAAAATGTATAACAAATTATAACAGTTTTTTTTAATAATTGTTTAGTTCTAAAATGTTTCATCAAGTTTTATCAACAAAATCATTCAAGGAAAAATAAAATTAAAAATTGTACTAATAGAAAATAAAATGCAAAAATATCAGAGACTACTCAGGGAATACCTTTTGCTTATTTTATAACTCGAAAGTGTGCACCAGGCAGAGGAGATCAACATATCTCCCTCGTTTCGCTATGCTACATAGTCACGTCGGATAACGCACCCTTTCTCGTCAGAAAGCCGTAGCCACGGTCAGTGCGTCTCCTATCTCACCCAGTGATAGCACATCTTTGCTTCTTCATTATATAGAAACGATTTGCGACTTCACCACATGTGAGAATGCTTTTTTTTTGGCCATCTGCTAGCTACCTGCATAACTAATTTATTTATTTATTTATTTTTCGTTAACTAAAATGAAAATATCAACACAATTTTCAAAATGTTCAAAAAACCGCAATTGAATATAGTTTTTATTTTTTCCTAAAATTATAATGTCATTTTGTCAGCTAAAAAACTTTTTTTAAATTTATTTTTTAAATTATTGTTAAAAATTGAATTCATTCTTGATTATCAAATAATTATTATAAATTGCTAACAATTTAATTCTTTCAATTTTTTCATTAATAAAGTTTTATATTTTTTTAAACTAATACGTTTTATTTATTGACTCAAATTTCTTATTGATAAATTTTCGTATATATAATTAAATTATAAAATTGTACAACTCTACAATGCTCTCCATCAAATTTTTTCTTTTCATTTATAATAAATTCTATTGCAATAATATCAAGACAATATTTTCATGTAAAATTGAAGGATTAAGAAATATATATACATTTATTACAATTTGAAAAATAAATAAATGTATACCTAATAATTATAAAATAATTATTTTATATTTTATAAATTAAAGTAAAATGTAAAACAAATCATAACAGTTTTCTTCAATTTTACAATGCTTAATAAAGTTATATTCAATATGATTATCCAATTAAAAATAAAATTAAAATAACTAATCATATATTTCTTGAAACAGTACCCGCGTAATTGTAATTTCAATATGCAAATCCTAGAAATAGATAAAAAAAAAATCGTAATCATAGAAAATAAAAATGCAAAAATATGAGAGACTGAGGTCAAGAAAAATCCTTGCTGCAACACTCGAAAGGTGCAAGCAAGTTGAAGGATCAACATATCTTCAAGTGTTGGGTTCCCGACACCGGGGTACTTCCTAAGCAGAACGCACCCTTTCCCACAGGAAAGCCGTAGCCACGGTAGGTGCGTCCCATGATACTAACGCACCTGTCTGCGTTCGTATCACCTCGTCTCTCCAAGTGACAATAAATCTTTGCTTCTTCAATATATAGAAACGATTTGCGACTTCACCACATGTGAGAATGCTTTTTTTTCAGCCATCTGCTAGCTATTTGCATAACTTATTTATTTATTTATTTATTTATTGTTTACTAAAATGAAAATATCAACACAATTTTCAAGATGTTCAAAAACCAATTAAATATAATTAAATTATTAAATTTAAAAAATAAATAATTTTTCAACAAATTAAAATTAATTTAATTCAATTTTCTTATCATTATTCAAACGATAATTTATTTTTTTTTTTCAATATGTTCAAAAATCAATTGAATAGTTTTTATTTTTATCTAAAATTATAATGTCATTTTAACAGCAAAAAAACGTATTTGAAATTTATTTTTTAAATTATTTTTAAAAATTAAATTTATTCTTGATTATCAAATAATTATTATAAATTGCTAACAATTTAATTCTTTTAATTTTATTATTAATAAAATTTTATATTTTTTTTTAAATAATACGTTTTATTTATTGACTCAAATTTCTTATCGATAAATTTTTGTATATAATTAAATTTAAAAAATTGTATAACTCTACAATGCTCTCCATCAATTTTTTTTTTAATATTTATATTTATAATAAATTCTATTGCAATAATATCAAGACAATATTTTCATGTGAAATTAAAATATTAAAAAATATATATACTTTTATTACAATTTGACAAATTAATTAATATATAAGTACCTAATAATTATAAAATAATTAATTTTATATTTGATAAATTAAAGTCAAATGTAAAACAAATTACAACAGTTTTTTCAATTTTACAATGCTTCATCAAGTTATTTCAATATAATAATTATCCAATGAAAAATAAAATTAAAATAACTTTTCATATATATTACACAAACAGTACCCGTGTAATTGTAAGTTTAATAGACGAATCCTAGAACTAGATAAACAAAAAAAATTGTAATAATAGAAAATAAAAATGCAAAAATATGAGAGACTCTAGGGCTACCTGTTACAAACTCGAAAGGGTGCAACATGCAGGCTGAAGATCAACATATCTTCAAGCGTAAGGTGGTATTCCTGTAATAGTTTTCCCGAACGGTACTAACCCGAACCAGACGCACTGTTTCTCGTCAGAATACCGTAGCCACGGCCAGTGCGTCCCCCTGTCTCTCTTAGTAATGATAAGACATTGCTTTTTCATTATATAGAAACGATTTGCGACTTCACCACATGTGAGAATGCTTTTTTTTTGGCCATCTGCTAACTACCTGCATAACTTATTTATTTATTTATTTATTTTTTGTTAGCTAAAATGAAAATATCAACACAATTATCAAGATGTTCAAAAACAAATTGAATATAATTAAATTATAAAATTTAAAATGATAAATAAATAATTTTTTAACAAATTAAAATTAATTTAATTCAATTTTCTTATCATTATCCAAATGATGATTTATTGTTGTTTTTTTTTCAACATGTTCAAAAATCAATTGAATAGTTTTTATTTTTATCTATAATTATAATGTCATTTTGACTTCTAAAAAACGTATTTGAAATTTATTTTTTAAATTATTTTTAAAAATTAAATTTATTTTTAATTATCAAATAATTTCTATTAATTGATAACAATTTCATTCTTTTAATTTTTTTATTAATAAAATTTTATATTTTTTTTCAACTAATACGTTTTATTTATTGACTCTAATTCCTTATTCATAAATTTTTGTATATATAATTAAATTATAGAAATTGTATAGCTCTACAATGCTCTCCATCAAGTTTTTTCTTTTCATTTATGATAAATTCTATTGCAATAATATCAAGATAATATTGCCATATGAAATTAAAATATTAAAAAATATATATGCTTTTATTACAATTTGACAAATTAATTAATGTAAGTACCTAATAATTATAAAATAATTAGTTTTATATTTAATAAATTAAAGTAAAACGTATAACAAATTATAACAGTTTTCTTTAATAATTGTTTAGTTCTAAAATGTTTCATCAAGTTTTTTCAACAAAATCATTCAAGAAAAATTAAAATTAAAATAACTTTTCATATATTACTCGTGTAATTGTAATTTTAGTATAGACAAATC
>MKYW01000089.1:241001-251328 GCA_015776835.1 Aphidius ervi
TACACAGTTGCACCTTAAGGTGCTACTTAAGGCCCTTTCCACACGACTTTGAAGTAAACTACTTACCTCAAAAAATTATATGTAGAAAATTCTTTTTTTCTCTTTTCTGCTACTTTATTTTTTTTTTGTAGAGTTTATCGCATACATTTGAGAGGGGGGCTGGAGGAGGGAGGGGCTAGACAAGAATTATTGCGATTGCAGCGCCATAATGTAGATAAAAAAATAGTTTAATGTAGTAATAATTATTTTTTATTAATTTTTATGAATTTTTCTCATCAGTTGTTTTAGATATTTTTATTATTTTTTTGATAAATAAAAATTAAAAGTAACTATTAAATTTTTTTTCTTAAAAAAATATCATTTTTTTTTAATTTATTTATGTAAAAGGATAATTTCAAAAAAAGAATACAAATGGAATTTTTTTTTTTTTTTCTTTGATTTGTTTTTAATTAATATTATAATTTCATAGTCATTTGTTTTATTTGAAAATATTTTGATAATATTTAAAAAGGCAGTTGAACAGCTTGATGAAAAACAAAATGCTGTTTTTTTTAAAAAAAAAAAGTTAATTAAAATAATTGTGGCCAATGGATTTATTATATTTTATATACAATTGGCAAATTTTTTTTCTCTTTAAATTATGAGCTATCATGAATTGCAAAACGAAATGATGATTTTTTGCCTGTTGATGATTCAGTTATGTGAATTATGAAATTTGATTCAGTTAAATCAGTATCAACTTTGAATTTTCCTGGTCCATTTATTTTCAATGAAATCTATATAAAATAAATTAATAAATAAAATTAAAAATTTATCAATTAAATAAAAGATGACTAAATGAAAAGTCAACTTACCAGTCCAATTTTTTGCATGATTTTATTGTCATTATCTTCACCCTCAAATATTTTAATTTCAATTTTGTCATTTTTAATATTTGGTAAATCAATAATTGTTTGAATTTTAATTGGTACAACAGTATTTGCAGGTATAATAATTGATTGTGCATTATCAATTTTAACTGTAATTGTTTTAGCAAGTGAATGAAGTTCAACAGTTGTTGAATTTAATTCACAATCTTTAATACCACGTGATGTTAATTGTGATGATTGTATAGCAGCACCAACAGCCATTGTTTCATCATGACTCCATTTGCTTGTTAATATTATATCATTTGGAAATAATGAACCAATTTTTTCTTGTAATTTTGGCACTTTCATTGTACCACCACAAAGTATTATTTTTTTAATATCAATATGTTTTTTATTTGATGCATTTAATATATCATCAATTGGCTTAAGATAATCTGGTATATGTGGTCCAATAATATTTTCAAATCTTGCTCTTGTTATATTGTGACTAAAATCAACACCTTCACATAATGATTCAACAAAACAATGAGCTGTTGACATTGTTGATAATACATGTTTACATTTTTCAGCATCAAATTTAAGTTTTGATATTGATCTTCTACTTTCATTTGGATCAATTTTATATTTATTTCTAAATTCTTCAGCCAAATATATTGTCATTAAATTTGTTAGTTTTTGTCCACCTAATTGTGGATAATATTTTGATGATTCAATTGTAAATGCACCACCAGATATATTTACAAGTGATATATCACTTGATACACCACCAACTCTATACACCAATACAAGTCTAAAATAAAAATATACAAATTAATACACAATATATAAAATATAATATCTAATAATTGGGAGAAAAAGTTGTACTAACTCATTTTTAGTCTTATCTTGACCAAGACCATGAGCAATACAAGTTGCAATTGGTTCACCAATAACTTGTAGCACTTTAAAACCAGCTTTTTCAGCAGTACTACTCCAACCTTTGATACTTTCTTTATTGAATCTATTTGGTACACATAATACAACATTATGTTCATCATCATCATGAGCAGCTGATATTGATATATCATACATTGCACCAAATAATAATGTTGATACTGTATCAACTGTAACTTTTTTAGTTTTTTCACCAACTTTTAATGCATAATGAAGTGCATTTTTATCATCATCAATAATTTTACTTGTACTTGTATTAATTGCATCTTCCAATTCATTACTATCAATTTTTTTATTCATTAAACGTTTATTATTTAAAACAGTATTTGGTCCATTTCTAAATATTCCAGCTTTTGCTGGTAATCCGGCTATCTGAAAATTATTATTATTTGACAATTTATAACCTATGAAAATTAAGAAGAAAAAAAAATAACGTGTTTCAACAAATAAATTACCTGTTCAGATTCATGAAATGAAATGGCAGCTGGTGTAACACGATCACCAGCATGATTTGCAACAACATCAACATTTTCATCCTGAAAAAATTAATTATTTATAAATATTATTTTTTATTTAAAATAACATGATTCAAATTAGGTTAGAAATTTTTTGGACAACACGTGATATTGTTGGATTATGATTTATGATTTTTTTTAATCAAATATTATTTATTGATATATATTATAATTATTTATTTTTGTTTATTATTAGATTACTTACTTTGTATATTGCCAAACATGCTGATGTATTTCCTAAATAAAGACCAAATGAAGCTGTTGCTGCCATGATTTAATTTTAATCTCAATTCTCTCTCGACATAAATGCTTAAAAAAAAAAGGAGAGAAATGTCTAGAGCAAGCCAGAGCAAACTAGAGTCTAGAGAACACGCGTGGGTCAAATTTTTTTTTTTTTTTTCTCTCTTTAATTAGATTTAGGTGGCAGCACTTTCTGACACAAAAAAAAAGCTTAATTTTCATGAATAATACAAAAATTTAATTTAAACAAAAATTGATTCGTTTTAAATGAATAAAAAAATTAATTTTTTTCATCTAGATGATTAAGAATAATTACGTAAAGTTTTTGAATATATTTTAGCTTTATTTTAATTTCAAAAAATATTTGTCGTTTGATTGTAAACTCATCTACAATCAGCTGAGACTTTGAGAGAGAGAAAAATAAATTTTTTAAAAAAGGGAGAGAGTTCAACACGTGTGTAAGATAAGATAAACATTGTATTTTAATTGATAAACAAATGACTACATATTTAATGTCAAAACAAAAAAAATTTTAAACAATGTTTAAAAATATTGTTGTTGGTTTATCTGGTGGTGTTGACAGTGCAGTTGCAACACTTCTTCTTAAACGTAAAGGTAAACATATAAATTAACTAAAAGATTTACGAAAATAATTGATTAAAATTTATCAGGTTTTAATGTGACTGCTGTGTTTTTAAAAAATTGGGATACTGCTGATGAAACTGGCAAGTGTTTATCAGATGAAGAATACAAAGATGCTCAAAGAATTTGTCAAAAATTAGATGTACCATTATTACAAGTTGATTTTGTCAAAGATTATTGGCATGAAGTATTTACGTAAATATCATTTTTTTAATTTAAAAATTAACACAATTAATTTATAAAAAATTTTATTTTTTTAAAGATATTTAATTGATAGCTATGAAAATGGAACAACACCAAATCCAGATATAATGTGTAATAAAAATATTAAATTTAATAAATTTTATAAATATGCAAGAAATAATTTAAAAGCTGATGCAATTGCAACTGGACATTATGCAAAATCATCATTTGGCTCATATTTAGAAAATTATAATATAAATTCAAGTAAGATTTATCATGTCATGTTCAATTGGATCCCCAATTAATTAAATTAAAAATTACAGAAGTTAAGCTATTAAATGCTCGTGACAACACAAAAGACCAGACATTTTTTTTATCACAAGTTAAACAAGAACCACTTCAACGATGTATGTTTCCACTTGGTGATTATAAAAAAATTGATGTTAAAAAAATAGCAACAGATAATGGTCTTGATTTTATTGCTAAAAAAGATGAAAGTATGGGAATATGTTTTATTGGAAGTAGATCATTTCAAAATTTTATATCAGAGGTAAAATTAATTGTAAAAAAATTAATTAATTCGTTTATTTGTAATGCAATTAAATTCATTTCAGTATATTGAAGATAATCCAGGTAATTTTGTTGATTATGATACTGGAAAAATTGTTGGTAAACATAGGGGTTTTCATTTTTGGACACTTGGACAAAGATGTAAAATATCTGGTGCTCCAAAAGCATATTTTATTTATCGTAAAGAAAGTAGTACCAATGATATTCTTGTGGTGAGATAGCAACATAAATTTTATGATTAAAAAAAATATGATTATTGATGTGTAAAATTATTAAAGGTACAAGGAACTGATCATCCAGCATTGTTTACTCGTTTGGTTATGACATCTGAGCCATACTGGATCAATAAAGAACCAAGTGAATTTATTAATAACAATGGAATATTAGAGTGTGAATTTAAATTTCAACATTCACATCCACCTGTACCATGTAGAGTATATAAATCTCTGAATAATCATTTGGTCATTCAATTGGCTAAAGCTAAACGTGCAATATCACCAGGACAATTTGCTGTTTTGTATTTAAATAATGAATGTTTAGGAAGTGCTCCAATATTACAACCTGGTCCATCATTACAAATGATTGGTGAAACAATTGATAATGATCTTGATGAGTATCTTGATATTGGCATCAAAACAGCAATGCGATAAATTTTAATATTTAATTTACAATCAATTTTTATATATTTTACTCCATTTTGCATGTATATCGTAGGTACCTGAATTGTCGACTGAAATTGCCACCACCATCTTTCTAAAAAAAATAGAGATAAAATATATGTCATGTGATGAAAAAATAAATAAGTAAATAAATAAAAGTCATACTAATGCGACTAATGATAACAAGTCAATCAAAAAATAAATAAATACAGAAATAACATATATTCAAGTAACTCTTCTAATATTATCAAAGTGAAATTGAATAATTAAAAGTGACTAGTTTTATTAAAACAATCATCAAAGAATTTAATAAATAATACGTCATTTATCCATTATTATTATGACAAGATAACAACAAAAAAAAAAACAACAAAAATGTAAAAAAAAAAAAAATATATATTTAGCTAAAATAATAATAAAATAAAAAAAATCTTAAAACAATGTCAAATAAAAATTTATTAAAATTCATAATAAAATGTAAAAAAAATATTAAAAAAAATTTATTAATTAGTTGATTTTAAAAACTTCAATATGCTTATAAAAAATATTCATTTGTCTGATCAAATAAAATTCCAAAGGTTAGTTTTTAATTATTTATTATTATTATTTTATTTATTTAAATAATTTACATATTATTTTGGAGTAAATACACCTTGACATATGTTGTCTTGAATTTTAACTTTTACATTTATTTTCCTCAATAATTTATCAAGGTTATTTGCTTTTAAATAAATGAAAAATTATTTGAATTGATAATGATTATTTATTTGTCATAAACCATTGACATATATTTAGAAAACAGATAAAATTGTATGTAAAATTGATGTAGATAAAATTTAATTTGTTGAATAATGTATTTAATTTGTTGATTAATTTACAGATGAATATAATGATAAATGGATTAATTGGAGGAGTGTCTATTATAGGTCTTGTTGGTATATTTGGTATATTTTTTATAATAAAATTGGTAATATGTCTAATTGTATTGACAATTGGTGTATTAACATGTATATATAAAAAATATACACCAAAAATTGATGATAGTATAAAATTAAGTAAAAAAAATTTATACAAAAAGACTGAGTTATTAAAATGTTACCTTGATAAATTGTCAATGAAAAAAAATAATTATAGTCTTGATAAACGTGTTACTGGTAGTCATATTATTGATGAATCATTACAAGAAATATTAGATTTTATAATACGTGATTTTATTGAATCATGGTACAATGATTTAACAAATGATGATGAATTTATAAAATCAGTACGTGATACAGCACAAAAAATTGCAATTAATATTGCAAATCGTTTTAAAAATGTTGATTGGATACAATATTTAACAACTCGTCTTGTTGATGATGTTGCATCACATATGCGTCTTTATCGTCAATCACGTGCTAAAATAAAACAACAAAACAATGTTAATATTAATATTAATAGTAATAATAATAGCAGCAATAACAACAACAACAACAACAACAACAATACAAGTAGTAGTAGTTCAAGTAATTCAAGTGGTACACCAAAACGTTTACCAACTCATAGACGTAATAAAAGTGAAACAGATGTATCATGGTATTCACAATCAAAATTTTACATACCAAATTTAACATCACTCGGTGAACCAATGATAAATAATAATAAAAAAACTCAATCAACAAATAATATTGGTCCTGATAATGTTGTTGATGATGATAATATTAATAATAATAAAACATTAGAAAATATATTTTTTAATTTAGAATTTAAAATGGAAAATAATTTATTATGTCGTGATGAAATATGCACAAATAATGATAAAGAGTTATCATTATTAAATGAATTATCAGATATATTATTATATTTATTATTACCAAAATGTGATTTTGATTGTATAACTATTAGATTAATATTACGTGAATTATTAGTTAATATAATAATACGTCCAATATTTGATTTATTATCAGATCCAGATTATATTAATCAAACATTTATTATGTATTTTTTAAATAATAAATTAACAACAACATTATCAAGTGATATATTTTTAACAATATTAAAAATAACAAATAATATTGATGAATTAATATCAACTAAAAATATTATTAATAATGAAATTATATTATTAAGATCACGTGATAGTGGTGGTGATAATGATTTAATTATAAAACAACAATTAAATAGTTTAAATTATGTTAAAAAAATTATTGATAATAAAATTTGTAATATGCAAGATGGTATTTATTTAAATGACAATGATTTTATTAATAATAATAATATTGTTCAAACAAAACTAATAAATATACCACTTGATGAATTATTAAAAAATAATATTGCTTTAAGTTATTTTATTGATTATATGCAATATATTAATTCAGAAAATTATTTATTTTTTTATTTAAATATATATGGTTGGCGTGTATCAGCTGAACAACAATTATCTGATATTGAATTATATAAAATAAATAATAAAATACAATCAACAATAACAATAAATTGTTTAAAACGTAAAATATATAATTTAAATAATTTAAAAGATGCTGCATTAAAAATATATCAACAATATTTAAGTGATAAATCATCATTTAAAATTAAACTTGATGATGTTATTGTTAAAAAATTTATAATACGTTTAAAAAATGAAAGTGTTAAAGAAAATTGGTTTGATGAATTATCAAAATGTTGTTATGATAAATTACAAAATTATGATAAATTTTTACCATCATTTAAACGTTCAAAATCATATATTAAATTATTAGCTGAATTGGATTTATTAAAAGACAATATATCTGATGATGATATTAAATCACTTGATAATATTAGTTTATCATCAATTGATGATAAAATTAAATCATCAAATAGTGTACAATCAAATTCAAATTCATCAACAAGTTTAACGAGTATTGATAATGCATGTGTTATAAATGATGATGATGATGGTGATGATAAAAATAAAAATGTTTGTATTAATAATACAACAACAACAACAACAACAACAACAAGTGCAGATGATTATTTTAAGGTTGATGAATCAACGACATTTGATGAAGCAACTATGAAAAAATTACAACAAGGAAAATATAATTTAATTGCTGAAATTATAGAAACTGGTATTGTTAATGATCATGGTAAAACATATGGTATATATGCAATATCAGTTTGTAAAAAATATGATAATGGTTATAATGAAAAATGGCATATATATCGTCGTTATTCAGATTTTCATGATTTACATCAAAAAATTAAAGATAAATATTATGATTTAGCTAAATTACCATTTCCAGCTAAAAAAACATTTCATAATATGGATCGTGCTGTTTTAGAAAAAAGAATGATTATGTTAAATTTATGGATGGATAAATTAACAAAACAATATATTACTGATGGACATATGGGACTACAAAATATGTTACTTTGTTTTTTAGAACAGGGTGAATATGACAAAGGTGTTACTGGTGGACAAATATCACGAACGGTAATGAACAAAAAAAAAAAAAAGAAATTAATAAAATTAAATTTACTATACGTAAATTAATTCTTTTCATTCATTCTTCTTTCTGTGATTTTTAATCCTTGAATATTTCATGATTTAATTAAACTTGTTTTTTCTTTATTTTATTTGCTATTATTATTGTTATTTTAAATTGCTAATTTTTTTATTTTATTTTATTCAAATTTATTTTTATGCTATGTTATTCTATTATTTGAATCTATTGTTGGGTTTTATAATTTTGTCTTGTGATGGTTTTGATTTTTATTTTGTTTTTTATTTTTTTTTTTTATTTAGATTGATACACTGGTTAATCCAATCAAGACGTCAATGAAAACAGTTACACAAGCTGTTAAAACAATGCCGGATAATATGATAAATACTGTTGATGGTGTTATGGATAATATTAGTAAATTTTTTGGTAATCCAAGAAAAAATAGTGGCTATGAAAGTACTAAAGTTGGAGCAAGCATTGATACTGAGGTAATAAATTTTAATAAATTATTTATTGTTTAAATATATGTTTAATTTTTTTCTTTTGTTTATTAGAAAAAAAAAATGTTTTTTTATCAAAGAAATTGACAACTTATTATTTCTATCGAAAAATTTCGAAATTTCGATTTTCTAAATTATAATTTCGATTGATCCATCATTTATTGATTAATTTTTCAGACTTATTTACCAATAATTAAATTGATTAATATATTATTCATTAGCTCAATTGAATTTTACAAATTATTCAAAATTTTTTAACCAAATAATTACATATTCTTTCTGTTAAAATTAATTCATAAAAAAATATTAATAATCTTTTTTTATTTTCTATTAATAAATTTATAAATTTAATTGTTCTTTTGTTTATCATTTAAAAGTAAAATATTAATAATATTATTTTATTATAATTTAATTACAGACTGACGACAATATACCATTGAGAATAATATTACTATTAATGGATGAAGTATTTGATTTAAAAGTTAGAAATCAATGGTTAAGAAGAAGAATAGTAACATTAGTTAGACAAATAATTCGCACAATGTTTGGTGATATTGTTAATCGTAGAATTATTGAGTATGTTTCATTTTTAACAAGTCCAAAAAATGTCGCAACGTATTTACAACTATTTAAGTAAGTTTAATTATTTATTATTTTAATTTCTTTTCATTATAAACTTTTTTATTTTTTTTTCCATTATTCTTTCTATTATTATATATGAGATGAAATGAAATTTTTTTTTTTATCATCTATTGTTTTGTGTGTGCATGTGTGTGTGTGCGTATTTTTTTGCATTATTTTTTTGTATAATGTGAATTGTTTTTTTTTTTTTATTTCTTTAGACAAAGTTACTGGCCAAATGGGGTACGAGCAGATGCAAAGCCACCCCGTGATTCTGAGACAAAAAATCGTACACGAGTTGCTGCTAAAGTTGCATTACTCTCTTGCTTATCTGATGAACTTAAACATATCATTGGTAGCGAAACAACGAGACGTGGATTATTACTTGTATTTGAATTATTTCAAATGCCAGTATTAAATAGAAGATTACTTTATGTTCTCTTTGAAGGTATCATTGAAAATTTATTTCCCGATAATAATTTAATTATTATTATCAGAAAATTATACTCAAAATCACCACGTGTCATTAATAATAATCAACAAAAAATTAATTCTTGATATTATATTTTATTTGTTAAATATTTTATATAATTTTTTTTCTTTACAATTTATATATTTTATTTTTTTTAATTTTTATTTTACACACAGATTTTTAGATATACAAAATTATTTTATTTATATATTTTTTTTTTTTTTATCTTTGAGGCCAAAAATTAATTAATATTAATTGTAATCTATTTTTTTTTTAAATATTATTTTGCCTGAGGCTGCTAACTTGTCGGTATTACTAAAAAAAAAAAAATGTTATTTCAATGGTTTGATAGAAAAAATACATAATCATTCCATTTTAATGACAAATTAATATTTCCAATATTTTATGTAAATTTTTTTATAAATAATTAAATATTGTAGTATTTTTTATTTGTAAATTTAAGTTTTAATATTTTAATAACAATTTTATTTCTATTCGAAAAAAAAAAATAACTGTAATTTATTAACTTGATAAAATTATTAACTCATAATAATAATTAATTGTAATAAATATTGTACATTTATGTTGTCCAATTTCTTGTAAAAAAAAAAATCTTTATAAAAAAAATATAATAATAATAAATGAATAACGTTCTTTAT
>MKYW01000009.1:10031-20480 GCA_015776835.1 Aphidius ervi
AAAAAAATAAAAAGTATTGGCTACTGTTGAAGCAACGAATAAAGGTCCATGTGGTAAAAAAAAAAAGGGAGGATTCTCTACCACCCACGTCATTCATATTGTAGTGTTGCATTATCTCTCATTTTATTATCTCTATTTTTAACAAAAAAAAAAAAAAGGTTCTCCTTTCTTTTTTTTCACGTAAACTTTTTTTTTATTTACTCGTGCGTATTTGAAGAGAGTATTCAATAAAAGTTTCGATAACTTCATTGATTCATATATATTTTTATTGAAAGGGAAAAAAATTGAATGTTGAAATGTTAAAATGTAAAATCAATAGATAAATGAAATAATATTAATTTCACTTTTAAAAGTTGACTGTTTATTTTATTTTTTAATTTTCATTGAAATGAATGTATCATGACAAGTGCTTTGTATAATATTTTTTTTTTTAGTTGGAAAATAAAAATGACAATGTACATATCGCGTGTACATATAATAAAAAAGTTTGAAATTTTTTTTTTTTTTTTGCTTTAAATTATTCAAAATTGAATAAATAATTTTTTTAAATTTATTTATTTTTTATAGAAACGTTGAGGATATCTGATTTTATAATATATGAAATTAGCGTAAAATTCTATTAAATCATTTGTGAAATGAAAAATTAAAAGTCACTCGTTGGATTTTAAGTTATTATAATTTTTTTTTTTTTGTAATTTAAGTTTTTTGCTCATTGGGGATTTAAAGATCGTTTGAAAAATTACTCTTATCCACTTGAAAATTTCTTTTGAAAAAGGTCAAGATAAATGACGTTGAGAAAAATAAAAAAAACATTTAAAAAAATAAAAAAAAAGTGCTTTGAATAATGAACTCTTTGCTCTGATTGTATTATTCTTCAGACGACTTTTCATTATCTTCAAAATTAATCGACTAATGTAATTTCAAGATTTTTCACAAAATTATTTGATTAAGTGTATATACTTTTATGGCATTTATCCATATTTTTTTTTTTTTATTTTATTTGAAAAATATAAAATTTTCAAATTTAACAAATGAAATTTTTTATTCTTAAAGTTCAACAACCGCTTTTGGCTTTTGTCTACTTTTTATTCATCTTCGTAAACTTTGTTATAATAAAAATATTAAAATCAATAATCCAAAGTGACAAAAAATAATAATCCTAAAATTTGTTTACTTAATTATTGTAATGAAATTGAATAATTTAAAATTTGACAGAAAATTAGCATTATTAAATTATGAATAATTAACATTGCAGATGAAAAAAATTCACAAGTAATTAAATAAATAAAGTATTTGAAATTTAAAATTTTATTTAATTAAAGCATTTACTAGTGTCAAAAAAAAAAAAATCCATTCATTAAAGAAACAAGTCATAAAAATAGAAAAGAAAAAAAAATTAAAATTTTCGCTAATAAAATTTTTTCATGTTATTTAAATAAATAAATAACAACAATATAATTTTATAAAAAAAAAAACAAAAAATAATTTTACATTTTCCCTAAGATTTACTAGTGTTAAAAAATAAAATAAAAAAATTTCCATTTATTAAAGAAACAAGTCATTAAAATGGAAAAGAAGAAGAAAAAAAATAAATATATTTTTAAAAGTTTTACCTTATCTACCTTATTTCGCCTGAAAAAACATAGTCTCATCTACTTTGGCCAACTCCATTAGTCGACTTTTCTTCCACCGATGGTGTGAGTACCTCAGACAATCCATGACATAAAATATTTTATATTTTTTGACACTCTACAAAGAATAAAAAAATACGAAAGAATAAAAATTCAAAATGAATTGCTTTGAATTCTATTTAGCATGATAAATAACGAGGCTTATTTTTACCCATAAAATTAGCAAGAAAAAAAATAAAAATACATATTTTTTTATTTTTATATAAATAATGATATATCCTTTTACTTTTTTTTCTTTATAAATAGAAAATTCCACTGGTTTTTTTTTTGTGAAAATAATAAATGAGCAAATTCAAAACGAAATTCATTGGTTGGTTTGTGGTTATATAAACTTTATCTCATTTATAATTCTTTGTATACATTACACACACTTTAATACACATATATATGTTTGAAAATTATATCCCACACATGTTTGTAGAATGACAAAAATATTAAATTTTTAAAAATAAAATAATCTTTGATCATCCAACACATGGCTAATGTTCGTCTCTCTCTCTCTCTAACCACTGAGTTGAACCATAAAACTTTTCATATAAATTTTACAACTCAATTTTTTAAATGATAAATTAATTTTAAATTATTCATTAATTAAATATTTATTTAATAATTAAACCAAATTAATAATTATATTTTTTTTTTTTTGTTTCAGATGTTGTGACAAATAATTCATTTCACCTCATACGAAAATATTAAAGGTAATTAATTCACAATTTATTTAAATTTAAAAAATATCCAACAAAAATTTTATTACTATCGAGATTTTTCCTAACATTTGTGATCAATTAATATTCAATCAATTTAATTTATATTTTTATTTTTCGTTATCACAAGAGCAGCCAGCTATATAAACTTTTTATTAAAAAATTTTTCTTCGTTTTTTCTAAATACTTTTTTAAATATTAAAAATATTCGTCTAAAAATATTGAGAAATTAAAAGCTATATATTGATAATTTAATTTTAATTGAACAAAATTTTTATGAATAGCGGTAAAAAAAGAGGAGGGGGGGGGGTGAATCAATTATTAAAAATCTAAAAATAAAATATGAAAATAATTAAAAATATATATAATATTCAATAAAATGAAAAATTGTAAAATCAATAATTAATTATGATAAAAAAATTAATTTATAAATTATGAATAATAAAAATATTCATTACATTGTAAAAGGTAAATATTTTCTTTAATAAGAAATTTTTCTTTGATAAAATTAATATTGCTGCAGGAGGTTTATCAGACGATATAGAAAATATGGGGATTACGTTGAAAGGGGGGTTGATGAGAGGGAGAGAGGAAGGAGGAAAAAGGGGCGTTGTCTAAAAATAGAGGGTAAGGGGAGGTCAATTAAAATTACCTCTAGTAAATCCTATTAATTATGTGGTTGCTGCTGGGATAAATTAGTTATGAAAATCACTGCAAGAGGTAGTAACAATTTCTGCACTATATGAAATTTATTTTGTCTATATGTCGATGCAAATATTAATCCATATACTACAAGTAATAATAATAATATGTAATTTAATAAATTAATTTATATATATTGAAAATAATAATATTATTATCACGTAGTCAAGGTGAAATACAAAATAGGTACATGGGGTTAGGTTAAATATTGTTAGTGGTGGTTGTGTGTTGTTGATTTCTTAGTTATCTTCTTGATACTAGTGTATTTTAACTGTTCAATTTAATGATCATAGTAGTAGAGAAGCCAATGAAAATTATACAAACTGGACTGAGGCAATTTTATAAACCAAAGTCCACTAGTTAGATGAGAAACTTAATAAGCTGATAGGATAGTTTATCTGGGTATTTCAATGTATATATGTATAGATAGAGAGAATGCTATATAAGTTTTGTGGTTAAAGATCCCTGAACACATTTAAGATGTGAGTTTAGTTGCCTCAAGCACTTAACCAATGTATACAATGTATATATAAATAAATATTTTATACATCTAATTATTATTTATATATTTATTTAGGTTTTTAGTTTTTATTTATTACCGAGGATTAGGTAATAGTATAATGGCTTTTCAGTGATCATAAGACTTTTTAAATTTTAAGATAAATTTGCCATTTTGAAAATTAATATTTTTGGTTTTTTAATTTACATTGAAATATTTTATTATTAATTATAAAATGAGGTATTTATTAAATAATTAAATACATAAAAAAATAAAAAAGTTGTTTAGAAAATTTTTCAGTTAATTTATCAATAACTTTTAGATAAAAATTTAATAGTTATTTTATTGAGTTTAAATATTTGATTTTATGTTTTTCATATATGAATTTTATTACTAAAATAAATTTATAACAATAGTTTATTTATATATTATTTTTATTTTAAATTATTTTTATTGTTTTTCATTATTATCTTTTGACGATGGTCATTCTTTTATTCTCTTGGGTGCTTTATATACCAATTGTATGTATCGATCTTTTTATTTTATATTTTTTATTTTTACAGGCTAAGCTTGTTTCACATAGAAAATTTATTGATAGTATGGTCAATTAGGTATAGATTTATGAACATGCACATAGTGATAAAGTGAGTTTATATATATTTATTTAAAGAATTAGAGTATTCCAAGAGAAATCTTCTCAAGATGTTGTTAAATATTTTATAAAAAATATATACACATGAAAATTTATTATTTTAAAATCATTTATTTATCAAAATTACTTGTCTTTATTTTTATTTATTGTTATATTTTACAATACTGTCAAAAAGTATCTTTAAAAATTTAAATTCATATAAAATGCAAAAGAAAAATTGGGTATATAAAATATATAAATTTATTTGCGTATAAATATTTTAGTTGACTGGTATTTTACAATATATTATCAACTTATTGAATTTAATAATTTCAGTATTTATATAACACTTTTTGTCGAAATAACAAATTCAACTTAAAAAAAATATTTTTACTTGACAGTTAATTTTTAAAATAAAATAATATTATTACCAAATTTAAATATTGCAAATTAAATATAAAAAAATAAATTTTCAATAAAAAATCAATTGACATTTAGAATTTTTTTTAATTTTTAAATTGATTGAAAAAAATAAAAATTTATATATTTTATGATGCTAAAAAATAATTTTAATTCAATGTTAAAAATTACTCATCATCAAAGAAAATATATATAGATTTTTTAAAATATTTAAATAATAATAATGAAAATTGATTGATTTGAAATTTTCATTATTTGTTTATCCAAAATATTTGTGTTTATTTTTATTTATTGACAAAATCAATTTAAAAAATAACGAAAAATATTTGTTGTCAATGTAAATTTATACGACTGATGGTTGTGACATATGTCATAAATGATCCTACGACCTAAGAAATAACTCAAAATATATTTTTCATGTGTAAAAATATATTATAAAAATATCAGAGCACAGTTGGCTACGTTGACAAAGCCATGAATAATGTATTTGTCGTCCATGTAAATATAAAATGTAGCATATAAAATGCGTTGAGAGCTTGGCCTTCTTGTATCCGCTTTGAGGTTCCAAAAAATAATAACAAAAAAAAAAAAATAAATAACAAAATATTCAACCACCAGATGAGAAAGCTTTTTCAGTTTTTATTTTTCAAAAATATTAAATATACAGCTACATATACATTATATATATATATACATTGTATATATTATAATAAATGATGGAAAAATCATGGATAAAAAGCAGAAAAACAAAAAAAAAATTACAAGACAAAAAGAAAAGAAGAGAAAAAAAAAAAGTTGAGTCAGCCACTGGAATGGAAGTGACTGTAACCGACGTTGAAACAAAATTATCGACAATGTTATCGGTTAGTGCTCAGCGAAATTCGATATATAGACTTGTTTGAAACTTTGAAATGAAAAAAAAAAATAATTTTATTTCTAAAATTTCGACATTTACACTTGAATTGAATATGTAACAACACACAAGCTGACTGAGTCAATATATATTATACATATCAACATTGTGGTGTTTGCTCATTGTCTTGAGAGATAGTTTAATGTTAAATTTTCACCACTTAATATTGATATTTCAATTCGAATTTATTTAAACTTGGATGTGTGAGTGAATGGTGGTGTATTTTGTTGGAAATTGTTAATATAGCCAATGTAAACTTTATTTATATCAAATGGAACGAATTCATCCATTCATTCATGTGTCTACTGTATATCAAAGTTAGAAAAATAATAAAATAAAAATATTCTAGTCATTCCTCGAGGCGTTCAGTGTTCTATGATGATTGTCGATATTTTAGAATTAATTCTTGTTTTTTTTTCTAGACAAATTGCAACTAGAAATTTGTTTGATTCTTGCTTAAATATAATCGATCGAATTGTTTTTCGATTTCTAGAATTAAAATCGTCAAAAAATTAAAAATAATTGAAATTAAATTTTAAAACTTTTAGGATAATTAGAATTAATTGTAGTTTAAATATTAGAAGAATAATTTTATAAAATTTTTGCTTAGAAATATTTTTTTTTAATTAATGTATAACTTGAAGCGAAAAATCCCGAGTCTTGTTTACAGGCCATGGCAAAATATAAAATTCGAAAAAAAAATAAAAATAATTGAAATTAATTTTTGTAATTTTCAGGATTATTATATTTAGATGTTGTTTAAATATTAGAATCATAATTTCATGAAATTTTTGTTTAGATATATTTTTTTTTCATAAATATGACATAGGGAAAAAAAATACCGAAATTTGGCAAATTATAAATTTGTAAAAAAAAATAAAAATAATCAAAATTAAATTACAAAAACTTTAGGACACTTAGATTTTCATGCAGTTTAAATTTTAGAAGTATAATTTCGTGAAATTTTTTACTTAGAAATATATTTTCTAATAAACATGATCTCTTTTTTTCATATCGATTTTGAAATTATTTAGAATTTATTTAAAACTGTGTGTGTAAATGGTAGTGGTTTTATTGGAAATTGCTAATATAGTTTACTCGTAGAAACCAATTCAAATAAATGAAATAAATTCATCAATCTATCCACTATATCAAAATTAGAAATAAAAAATAAAAAATAAAATAAATAAATGTATTGTAGTCACTGCTCGAGATTGATAGACATTCAAGTTGAAATAAAAAATAAAAAAAAAAATAAATAAATAATGAAATTAACAAAAAATAATAGAACCACGTTCAATCAATAAATTATAAATCACATTAATCACTTAAACAACATCATAAGTCAACTTTTAATATCGAACCTTTATTTCTCAGAGAAAAATTTCATTTTCTTTATTCGATATATTTATCATTATTTTACTGAAATATTGTATACAATGCTCTACATTAAATCTACAAACAAAAAAAAAAAAATTCAATTAGTGTGCAATCACGTATCTTAAATGGAAAAAAAAAAATATATATATACAAAATGAGACTAAAACAAATTTATCTTTCAGAGAAAAAGATTTTAAAATAATTTTGAAATATCTTTTTAAAAATAAAAAACATAATTTCGTGATCCAATTTCACGGTTTGTTTATATAATGTTATTTTTATATTTTTATTTAACTCTGAATATAAATTTTTTTTTTTTTTATTTTTAGTATTTTTTCATTTTATTTAAGTTATTCGTTCTTGTGCTTGAAACTGCAGTGTCCCTCTTCAAACTGTGATTACGACGAGAGCATTTTATTCGCGACGACAGACTTGCAAAAAAAAAATATATAAAAAATGAAGAAAGACCCAAAAAAAAATGTATATATATTTAACATCTTTGCAGATTGTTAGAAGCACTAATGATAATTATGCAAATAATTATACAGAGTTTATATTAAAACCACTGTAGTTTTTTTATGATTTTTTTTTGAATTTTTAAATATTTTTTTTTAATTTTTATTTTTCCCTCAATCTGTATGTTGATGCAATATATTTTTCTTTTTTTTTTTTGTCGATAATGGCATTTTTTTTTCACTGTTCAAAGCGCCAAGTTGGCATTGATTTTTATTTTTATGGTAATACATATTATATATGTAGTCAAAGCATTTTTCATTTGCAATGCATATGCATGGTTTCATATCAAAGAGACCCACAGGATTTTTCTACAACTATATTTTATGTCTATCCATAAATCAATGCATAATAAAAAAAAATATATTTAGAAATTATAACTAAATGAATTGCTGGAAAAAATATTATATGCCAAAAACCAAATAATTTTAAATCAATATTAAAAATTAAGTCATCATCAAAGAAAATATATTTTTAAAAACTTCTCAACGTTTTGTTAAATATTTAAAAAAAATAATAACAATATACACATGAAAATTGATTATTTTAAAATATTTATTATTTGTTTATTCGCAATATTCGTTTTAATTTTTATTCATTGACAAAATCAGTTTAAAAAATAACAAAAATATTTCTTGTCAATGTAAATTTATACCACTATTTTTATTATTTCAATTTTTTAATCTCAAAAATATTTCATTGATGGAAAAAAGTAAAAAATAATAATAAAAAATTTATATATGTCCATATATATTATGTTTTATTTTATGATGCTGAAAAAGAATTTTCAATCAATGGTAAGAGCCCACCATCATCCTCCATCTGTTTGATAATACACGAAAAAATATATATATATTTTAAATCCTTATAGAAAGTTATAGCCTGGATCACTACACAACACATCATACTCAACACTCGTGATCTGAATGGTTATTCAAAGAATTATATCGAAAAAAAAAATAAATAAAAATCAATAACTAAAGGCTCATTCAAACAGCTATTTTAATTTATAGATTATTTATTTATTTTTTTTTTTTTCATTTAATAAATTTGATAGAAAAAAATATTATTTGTCATTTGAATTAACACTCTTTTATCATGATGATTAATATTTTATAGAATAAATTAAAACTTGATTATACATGCGGAAAAGAAACTAGAAATTTCTTCAATTTTTACTCTATTAATTACTCCATCGTATTGTTAATTATCATTGTCTTTTAAAATATAAAAATTAACAAAATAAATTCACTCTGTTGATATTCAATGACAGTAGATCATTTTTATTTATTTATTCAAATTTTTTCTATTGAACATGACACAAATTGTCGAGTGTTTTTGATAGTATATGTTAATAAATTTTCATGTAAATGTATATGTAAATGTTTAAGCAAACCGAGAAATGAATTTCGTATTATACCGAGTGTCGTATTAAATTTTCCTGAAACTTTGAAGACGTATGTTAAACTGTCTCTGAGGAAAAACTAAAAGATAATATATATAATAAATAAGAAAAAAAATTATGTAGAGGATGTGTTATCAGGCAAAGAGATTCAAAGAGGACACCACCAAGGCAATCTTGAAAGATGCTTTCATCCTGGCCTCTATTATTATAAACAGTGTGTCTTTTTTTTTTTTTTTTTTATCTTTATTCCTCTTGTTGTTGCTTGAAAAGCTCTTACTCGATAAATCGAGTCATTTCTTACACCACCACCACCAAAAGATTCAAGCCCTCTTATTTTACGTGATCACGTAAATTGTATATAGGTTTTTTTTTATTTTTATTTTTTACCCACACATTATATACTCTTCCACTACCATTGAGTATTGACTTTTTTTTTTTTTCCAATCTATTATTATTGTGGTTTTATGAATGATGTATAAAAATTTTATAATTAACTTTTTTTTTTATTTAATTAATACTGATTAAAAAAAGTAAAAAAAAAATTATTAAAAAATTAATATTTCTCTATGGGTTAATAATAATTTTTTTTTTTTAAATTTAATATTATTTTAATATGTTTATCAAATTTTAAAATGTAAAAAAACTTTTAAATAAAATTTTTTTTTAATATTACAATGAGATTAATAAATTTTTTTTTTTTTTAATAAAAATTAATTTAATTTATATTTTTTTTAAATTCACTGTACATTTAATTAAAATTCTTTATAAATTAAAAATATCATTATTCTATTTTTCCATATAAAAAAAGATAAAAATATAAATTTATCTTTTATTATTATTTTACAATTAAAATTGTTCATAAAATAGTTGTATACAAAAATTTAAAATATTTTTTGCTCTTCCAATGATACTCATATATCATTTTCAATTTGTGTTTAAAAATTTCACAAATACATTGTCTCAAATGACATTGCAAGCGTTGAGAGTATGTTACAGAAATAAACGGACATTTATAGAATGATAAATTTGATGATGTCTCTTACTACTCTCTGTAGCAAATCTTGATGAGTAATCATCCAATAAATGCAAACTGGCATGTCATGAAATATTTGAAATCAGGATATACTTATATATATACAACTCACAACTGCTTATACAACCACACGTCTACATATATACATATATATATGTGTCATACATAGATACAAATAGATAGAATGATTGTTCTGACATTATATGCTTGATGGAACATCATTAAATTCTACTCATTGTTACGCCCAATGCGACTGTCGTTGAGACGCAACGATGACATTGGATGAAAATTTCGTCAGTCTTCTACATCAAATTGTGTATCTCTATATACACAAAATAATATACATAATAATGCGAACGAAATTCATACATGTCATGACATCCTTCAGATAATTTACTTCTACTCAAAATATTTAAATATGATTATGTATTAATCATACAGTTGCAATATCATATTTTATATATTACATATAATAATTATTACAACATTCAGATAACATCAACAATCTAATTTATTAATAATAATAATAATAATAATAATAATAATAATAATAATAAT
>MKYW01000009.1:22368-37191 GCA_015776835.1 Aphidius ervi
AAAAAAAAAAAAAAAAAAATATTAAACCCGTGTATCAAGAAGCTTATTGAAACATTGATGTATAAATTTTTATTTTTTGTATTTAATTTCTGATTATACAAAATAATATGAAAAATAAAAAAAAATGAGTAAAAATTTTGATTTTTAAAGATTTTGAAAATTAATTAATTAAAATTTAATTGGCGTAATAAAAAAATAAAGATAAGTATGAATAAATGTTTATTTTTTGAATATTTAAAATTTTCTTATTAAAATTTTTCATTAATTTAATTAATTAATATTAATTATTTTTTAAAATACAATAATTTTTAATAAAATTTTTTCTTTTTTTTTTTTTTTTACTATTGGTGATTGTTAAATTCAATAAAGATTTGAATCATTGTTAATATTCAATTTTGTAATTTAGATTTAAAAAAAAAAAATAATAATAAAGCATATAGAAATTTTTTGTGGCTTCATATTTCCTTTTCCAATCTGTCAAGTTAATAATAAAAAAGGTTTTTTTTTTACTCGCTGAATCACCTAAGGGCAGTAACAAAAGCAAAAGCAAAGAAAAAAAAAAAAAAATGAAAATAGTTCATTTCAAGAAAAGCACTTTTACGATTTCCGAAATTCATATTTAATATTATATTACAAATATTTTTTAATGGTCAATGAAGCCATACAAATCTATACTCTGTAGAAAAAAAATATATATTTCATAATGCTAATAAAATTGATTTTTACACAACAAACCCAACAAAATTAACTAAATAAAAATAAATAAATAAAAATATAATCATTCAAATAAACATCTCTACAATCTAATCCAATACTAAAACAATTTTTTTTGTTAAATTTAAATCTCTTTTTTTAATTTAATTTTCAATGTGCTTGTATGTGTTGCCCGAGTGTATACAAAACTAATCAATAAAAATAAATGTAAATATTATTTAATTTATACAGCCATAAATGAGAGTGTTAAATAATCGATAATTTAATGATGCTAGTAGACGAACATCAAGAGTATTTGACATTCAAATATAAATGTTGTTACCAAGGCTTTTGGTATATATACTTTCAAAGTCACAATTATATATTGCACAACATAACACTTATATATTGACATATAAAGCTTCATTACCATGCTATTTTCAAGTGTTTCAGATAAATGTTCAACAAAATTTATCACTTAAACAAATATCCAATGTGTTGACATGTAAAATACTTTATCTATCTCACTTGTTTTAAATATATAGGACACTTGTCTAACTCACATAAAGAATATATTTTCAAAATACATACATACTTGTTAAATATATATCGAACTATGTGACATATATATTTGATAGGTTCACAAGCCATCTAGAAAAGCAATTCCACATGTATTCCATCCACACACACTCAAACTTCATGACTGTATGTCTTATACTTACTCTTTTTTTATATTTTTATTTTTTATGGTTTCTTTTTCTTTTTTCATCTCGTTGATGTTCTTGAAATTTTCAAAATACCAGTGATATCATAATATATAGTCAACACATGAGTTGAATTTTTTTTTTATTTTTACAAACATAAAGTAGTTTTTATCCCAGGTGTGTCACAATTTTCATTTTTTTTTTTTTTTTTAAAGCATCGTTTTAAAATTCATTGACCTTTAGGGGAGGTTTTTCTTATATGGTCTCTTTTATCTATATTTTTTTTTTTCTTTTGGTTGTCCAACTACTTTTACACATACCACTACCCCGCTAGACGATCACGATGAAAAGATCTTTGAAAATAAAAAAAATAAAAAACCACTAAGATGAAGGCGAGACTATTATAAAAGCAGCCGACTTGGTAGAAAGAAAGAATTCATTCTAGAATGCTTTTTATTTAAGATGCTGGCTTGGATCGTTGACCTCTTGTCAGATTCGTTTTTTTTCTTTTGTATAAATTTTTATGTATATATTTTTAGAAATATGTATTATTGTTATACAAAAATATATTATTGTAAATATGTAGAATTGTTCATACACTCAAGACAAAGTGGTAATTTTTTTTTGCATTTATTATTAAATATTGAGTCTCATCCAAGTTCCATAGAGTTTTTTTTCGTAAATATATAAATTTTTTAGATAAAAATTTGGCAAACTATTGAATAATTAAATTATAAATTTCTATATTTTTTTATAAATAGTATTGAAAATTAAGAAAATAAATAAATTAAATATTTTTCGAGTTAAATTTGAGTTTTTTTTAATTTGTTTATCAAAATCAATACTATAGCGGAATTAACCCAGATACAACTTGACTCATGACACAATTTAAAAATTGTTGTTTGAAAAAATAAGAATTGTTTTTTTGTTTATCTAGATCATTCAAGTGTTTATAACGTCGTGATACATATAGAACATTGATCACAATCATCAGCTACGTTATTTAAAAAAATTTTATTTTCAAGTTGTTATATTTTCCCTTCAAAAAAACTACATGATTATTTAATAAACAATTAAAAAATATTTATAATGATGAATAAATATTGTTTTTTTACAATAATCATTTTAAATATAATTTTTTTGGATATAATTTTAACAAAAGATGAAGATTTTACTATACTATGTCAATTGGAAAATCAATCAGTTAGTATCAAAAATAATATTGAATATATGTATATAGATAATTGAATATATATTATCTTAATTTTTTTTTTAGTGTGAAGGTTTGAGGTACTGTTGTGGAAAACTTTTTTGTAATAAATTAAAACGTTGTGTAAAACTTGAGACACTACATGACACCAGTCACTGTCCAAAAATATCTCAACCGGTTTGTATTGATTTCAATGATGTTTTAATTAATTTTATAATTATTTCCCAATAAAAAGTACAATTTTTTTTTTTTTGTTATAGTGTTCTCGGTTAGGATCATGTTGTGATGGAACATTATGTTTTCCTGGTACTTTTTGTCATCTTCCAAAATAATAATAATTACCACTTTATGATGTATAAAAATAAATTAAAAATAAATCGTTAGATCAGATTTAAAAATCAAGTTATGATTAGATAATATACTGACTTTATTGGCACAAATATCTTTAAATTTTGTTGTTATAAATACAATAATTTTGTAATACTTGAAAAATATTTGAAAAATATTATTAAATAAAGCTCGAATAAAAATTCTTTATTAAAATAGTTTTTAAATTTATTTATTTCTTGTATTTTAATTTCTTTTAATCTTTTAGTTGCTTAAAATATAAAAAATTTTAAAATTCGTGGCATTTTTAATCGAGTCTTTTGAGGCGTGACATTAGTCTTTTATATGAATATCAATTCCATCACGTTAAAACCAGGTTATTTATTAGTTTCTCTGATAACTTTGTTGACATTTATCAGTAAATATTAAAATAACACATTGAGTATTCAACAGATAACAGCGTTATTAAAAAATTAAAAAAGAAAAAATTATTTCTCATTCTGCTTATCAGTTAGTAGAACGTTGTTAGTATCTTATTTATTAAAATTTTTTTAAAATTATTTTTACAATGGTTACATTAGTAAACAAGCATTGTATTTATTCAATCGTCATAATTATTTTAATAACAATCAATTGGTACGTTAATTTTGTACAAGGAAAACCATTTTCTTCACTTTGCGAATTGGAAAATCAATCAGTGAGTATAATGATTAATGATATTTTTCCTGATTTATAATTAACATCATTATTTATTAATTATAAATTCAAGTGTATTAATTTTTTTTTTAATATATATTTAATGTTTGCAGTGTTCAGGTTTTGTGAGAGTTTGTTGTGGTAAATTAGTTTGCAATGACTTAAAATATTGTTCTAAAAATTTAATAACCACGGAATTACCTGTAACAAGAAAATGTTCTAAATTTTCTGAACCGGTTTGTATTACTAGATTATAAATAAAATTTTATATGAATTTTATACAATCAAATTTTTAATATTTATTTTTTGTTATTTTTTCTTAATTTTTTTGTTGTAGTGTCCTCGGTTAGGGTCTTGTTGTGACGGGAAATTATGTTATCCTGGTACTTTTTGTCAACCTCCAAAATAATAATAATTACCACTTTGTATCATGTATAAAAATAAATTAAAAATACAAGTCGAAATATGAGTTTGATTTTAGTATTAGCATAATGACTTTATTGACACAAATTTTATTATAAAAATGATAAGTTTTGAATACTTGGTCTAAATATAATAATATGATAATTATTTGTATGTTAATTTTTTTTAAATAAAATTTTAATTGTAAACAGTTAAAATAATTCATTTATTTTATTTACAATATTCATAATAATGTAGAAACAAAAAATAAAAAAAAAAATCAACACACGAAAAAGCCAGACTATCATTAGATTCTTTAATAACTTTGTTGATTCTATTCTTTTCTTGAGGCATATATAAACCACGGTTATTATCAGTCAACATTAAAATGAGACATTCAAGATTAGTATAAAAACATAATTCCCAGGTAGGAGTAAACGATTGTTCCAGGCATGGCACAAGCTTGTGCGTCTAGCATTGTGTATTTTTTTTACTACTATAAGAGATTGACCTACCGTATTTATTTACTCAACAACCAACGTTTCGGTTGAAAATTTAAAATACGGATAATTATAAGGAGGTTTTGTTTTATATATTGTCAAATTTTTAGAATTTTTCAGCTTTGCGTTTGTTGTTAAATAAATAAATGAAAAACAAGAAAAATATGCGTTGGTTCCATCGGCTGTACCTCGAATAAATCATTAATTATTAAAAACTAATTTTTTTTTGTTAATTTTTAATTTTTTATTTAACTCATTTCATTTATCAAAACAATAAAATAACGATTATACATTTTATATGCTCAGTTTTTCTATATTGTTTATAAAAAAAATTTCCCGAACTTTTGAAATTCAGATTATTTTTCATTCTCATCCCAGGCTTGAGAAATAAAATGAGATAGAGATATAAAATAAAAAAAAAAAATATGAAAAATAAAAAGACAAGTATTCTAGTTATATACACGATTATTTTCTCTCTGTGAAATTTTTGTTTTACTATTTTTTTTATTTTTACCTCGTGCATAGAAGAGTTTTTTATGAAAGGCGCGAGAAGGAAATCTTGCAGAGCACGCGGTGGGATCATTTGGTGTGATTAATGTCAGGCAACGTTGGTCTGGGTACTTTGCTACCGAAAAAAAATAATATAAAAAAAGAAATGAGAAAAAAAAAAAAAATTATAATAATAGTAATAAAAAGAAAAAGATGAGAGGAAGCAGGTCGTCCACAGGAAAATATGCATCATCCTTGAACTCTAACAATGTCGAGGTCTATCTTTTTAACGCGAATAAAAATTCTGTCTTCATTTGAATTATTATCATATTTACTGTGCCTTAATTTCTTTTATTATTTCAATTTTTTTTATTACCTTTTTTTTTTCTAAAATATATATTTTCCATTATTTTTTTTTTTTTTTTATGGAGATCAAATTTTTTTTGCTGTATATTATTAGTAATAATTTATTACACAAAAAATTATAAAATATATATCACAGATGATTTATATTTTGAACAGAAAAAATTTAAGCCAAGAAAGATTATTATAAATTTTTTTTTATTTATATATAAAGTACATAATTAATTTTTTTCTTGTGAAAAAAAAAAAAAAATATAAAATTTTAAGACAATGGTAAATTTAAAATAATAATTATTATGTATTTATTTATTTTTAGATTTATTTTAGAAGATCGATATTTGTTGCAAATTATACAAATGATCTGTCGATTTTTAGCAAAAAAAATACGAGGCAATAATGATTGGTGTATTATTGTTTTTGTTGTCAAATATTTTCATAAATAAAATGACGAAATTTTCGATAAATAATTTTTTTTAAATTAATAAATTAATAAATAGATAATTAACAAATAATTATAATAATTTATTTAAAATATTTATTGATACTTTAAAGACACTGGATCAAAAAATAAATAATAATTTTGTTTTTTCTTAAAAGTAACAAACGTCAATGATTTTAAATAATCATAAACACCTCGATGCTATTGAAATGGAAAAATAATAATTTTATTTATTAAAAAAAAAAACCGTAAACATTGTTAATAATTTATATATAAATAAATCAATACTTTAATCACACTGAATTTAATTAAAAAAATAATAATTTTACAAATCAATGAATCTCCCAATAAAATTCTAAAATCTCTACGGATTTAATATACTAAATCCAGAGATTACAAAAAAATACGAGTTTAAATTCATGTTTTTACACACTGAAAAATGTTATAACTATTTAAAAAAAAAAAATAAATATATTTTTTTCTCTTGTGCTTTCAGACCTAATATCGGATGAGGGTAGACTGTCAATGGCTTGGGGAATCAATTCACCTCATCGAACGAACTGTTAGACCCTGGAGATAACTGAAGATGAGCTGGTTTGGTAGGAGGTAAGACGAGCTGAAGAAGAAAACTAGCATAGACTGCAAAATCCATCAGCGTCGAAAGTGCAAACGGAAAGGCTGAAAAAATAAAATAAAAAAAACCAACGGACCAAAGAAATAAAATAAAAGACTAAAAACGAACGAAAAAAAAAAAAATTAAATAAAAAAAACATTACAAGGAAATAATACAAGTAAGCTACACACAGAAAGATAAAAACAGGAAAAACAAAAAAAATAAATATAAAGGAAATAAATAAAAATGTCTAATTGAAAATAATGGTGGATTAAAGAACAAAAGAAAATAAAAAAAAAAAAACAAAAAAAACTATGTTACAAATTGAAATGCCACATTGTCATTAACAAGTTAATTAATTTTTTTTTTTTTCTTTTTAAATTTAAATTTGTTTTCATCAAATGAAAAACAATGAGACCAAATATATTAATAAAATTGCTATTGATAGCAATGATAATAACAACAACATTACTAAAATCAATAAATGCATGTCCAAAAATATGTTCATGTAAATGGAAATACGGTAAAGAATGGGTTGAATGTGCAAATCGTAATTTAACAACTCTACCAAAAGGTTCACGTGAAGAAACACAAGTACTTGATTTATCAAATAATAATATTGAATTAATTGAATCAAAATCATTTGAAAAATTACATCTTATTAATTTACAAAAATTATTTATTGGTAAATGTAAAATTTATGATATATCAGATGATGCATTTGTCGGTTTACGTGGTCTTGTTGAGCTTGATTTAAACACAAATAAAATACATGATATTCCATCAATGGCACTATCATCATGTCCAGATTTAATGAAGCTAATATTAAATTCAAATGACATACGAATAATTAAAACAAATTCATTTAATCATCTTTTACAATTATCAACATTAGAATTGAGTGATTGCAATATTGAAATAATTGAAAAAGGTGCATTTAATGGTTTAAAAAAACTTGAAAAATTACGTCTAAATGGTAATCAAATAAAATACATACCAGAACAAACATTACCATTTACTTCAGATTTACGTGATTTATCATTATATAATAATCCATGGAATTGTGATTGTCATTTACGTTCAATGCAATCGGAAATTAAATTATCAAATATACCAACAAATGTTTTTCAAGATAATTTACCAATATGTAAAACACCACAAAAACATTATGGTAAATCAATCAAAGATATTAAATATGATGATCTTGCTTGTATACCTAAAATTATTATTGACGATATTATTGAAGTTGATGAAGGTGATAATGTTACATTACAATGTCATGTTTATGCTGAACCAATTGCCATTGTTTTTTGGCAATTTAATAATGATGATAAATGTGAAACACAAAGTGAAAATGATTCATCACTTGTTATGTCAACCAGGTAACAATCATATTTATATTTTTTTTTTAATAAACACCTCACGTTATATATTGGAACATTATTTTATTTATTTTTCTTTCCTCATATATAAAAAAAATTTGATTCAAATGAATAAAATATTTTTAACAATTTACGTCAAATAAAAATACGTTGTGTAGATAAACACGTATATCTACCATCAGTCTTGCCATTTTTTTTTTACAAATGTCTCGAGACAATGGCTTCAATTATACGGGTAAAATAGAACTGTCCATCTATGTCGCAAAAAATAAAAAATAAAAAAAAAAAGGAACAATAGAAATGCTCATTCACGTGGTAAGATTACTTGAGATACTCGATTTAGATTCAAACACATACATACCTTTCATGATAAAATTCAACAATGAAAATACCAGAGTAATGACTTGTCGACTATTTTATATATATATTTTTTTTTCTTTCTGATTACCCATCATCATGACCAGTCATTATGTTGCACTCGATTTCTCTCGCGCTATCATTTTTTTTTCTTTCTCTTTACAAGTTGGTTTTTACCTTTTTTTTTTTCTTTGATAAGAATTGTGGTACTCTGTGAGGGATTAGACTGAATTTGTTGGCATGAAAAAATTCTACTTTATTATAAAATTTTATCTTTCTAACACACTGACTAAACCATCAAGACTGATGTTAAAATCATTTATTTTTTTGTTGTTTTTTATATATGTATTTATTTTTCTTTCTTGACTCGGGTACTTTATACTTGCCTATCAGCTTTTAAACATTCTTCATGGCTATATCACAACAGCCATTAAACATTTTTTATATATATTTTATTTTCCATTTTACTTGCTTTATTAAAACTATCTATTTTTTTTCATTTGTTTAATTTTTTTCATTTCAGATATACATGCAAACAACGTGGACAAATTAACATGACAAATATACTTAGTATAAATGGAGTTGATAAAAATGATGAAGGTACATTTACATGTGTTGCTAAAAATACAGCTGGTATTATTGATAAAAATATATCATTAAAAATTCGTATTATTGAAAAAAATACAATTGAACCAATAAATGATAAAAAAAATAATGGTTATTTAACAGTTATGATTGCTGGTTCATTAGTTGGTATATTACTTGTTATTGGTTTAATAATATGTTGTTTAATATATTGTACAAAAAAAAGACGTGATAATAAACGTAATGCAAAACAATTATCATTACAAAATAAAATAGTAACACCATTAACAAATAATAAAGAATGTGAAACAGTTACTGGTAAAACATCAACGTCAAATATTAATTATGATAATCAACAACAAGTTATGTATACTGAACGTGAATTATTATCACGTACATCATCAATTGATCGTCGTAATAATACAAATGATATATTTAGAAATTCAGTTAGTAAATATTTAACTGAACCTGATTTAATAAATGAAGTATATCCAGCAACAACAAATCCATCTGATACAACAGATAATTATGCTGTCTATCAACAGCAACAACAACAACAACAGCAGCAGCAGCAACAACAACAACAACAGCATCAACAACAACAGCAACAACAGCATCAACAACAACAGCAGCAACAGCAACAACAACAACAATTACAATTGCATTTACATCATCAACATTTACATCAGCATTTAATTCAACCTCGTCACATGATGGAATATAATCCTGAAACAAGATACTCACTTCAACCAACGACAATTGATTCACGACCAAGTTTATCACATTTAAGTTATCTTGATCAAGATGGTTATCCATTAAATTTTGGTTTACCAAAAATATCAATAAATTCAACAAGTTGTACACTACCAAGATTACGACATCGTATGCAAGAAGGTACAGCAGCAGCACCAACAGCACGTTTTGCACGTGAAGCTGAATTTTTAGCACGTTCAACACCACATGATACAACAGCATCAACAGCAACAACAACAACATCATCATCATCATCATCAACAACAGTACCAAGAACAGATGCAAGATATACTGCTGATGGTTATCCATATCCAATTGTTTATAAACAATTAACATCACCAATACAACAACCATTACAAATACCACCATATGTATCATTATCACCAGAAATAATATTACCATCACCATCAGATATACAAGATGTACCATTTATACCATCACCACCAGCTGCCTATAAAGGTGAACCAACACCATTATCACCACGTTCATTATTAAGTAAAACAGCTAGAGAAGCTGCTGCTGCTGTTGCTGCACGTGCTGATGGTGCTAGACCACCAGATCATCCAGAATCACCAGATGAAGGATATGTTGGTGATGCTATGGATGTCTGAGGGATAGCCAGACTCGAACGTCATATTAATAATAATAATAATTAATCAAAATCAAATGACGTTTGAGAATATTTATATTATTTTGTTTTTTTTTTAATTATTTATTTATTTATTTAAACAATTCAAGTCATTCATGTGTTCAATTATTATGATTGGAAAGTGACACTGGACACATGCCCACTGCATCATCTTTATCATCACAAGTTAATTTGGCACTATCATTGATTTTATTTTGATCAACACAATTTGTGATGTCATTCAGCACGTGACAAACATACAGGTCATCATTTTCTCTATTTTGAACCTTTCTTTTTTCCATTTATTTATTTTATTTTTTTCTTTTCGTTTATTTGTATTGGAAAAAGTAAAAAAAAAAAATAAATATATATAGTGCAAAGTCCTTTAGTTCCTCTTCAAGATTCCTCAACTGCTTCAACTCTTATCTGACCTCGATACTTGATTGGATTCCCTGAGAATGACGATAACACTGCTCAATAAAAAAAAAGGAAAATAAATAATAGTGATTTATCGTGTGAGTATTATGTACGTGCAATTGCAGCTAAATGCACATTTGAAAAAATAAATAAATTGATAAACAATTAATAGATAATTTGGAATAAATGTGAGTGTAAAAAAAAAAAAAAAAGAATAATTAATAAAAATGTGCTCAATATATTATACACACCAAAAACATAGAATTGAGAAAAATGAAAAAAAAAAATAAAACATCATCTATTAAAATCAACATGATTTTATAAATAATAAATAAAATAATTTAAAATTTCTGTATAAATTACTTGAGTATTTGGAAAAAAATTGTGAAATTTCAAGAATGAAATCTTTTGGTTTTTTTTTTCTTCTTTTTTTAAATGTTCGATATTGATTCTCGTGTCATCCTCAAAATGCAGGAATGTTATTGGAATATCCGGGTGTGACGTGCGCAGTGAAATAACAAATAATTCATTTTAAAAATTTAATTTTTATTTTTTTAGCTGTGTGAATGCAGATGAAGCTTTTATTTCCTGCTGGCAATTATTCAGCAGGTGAAAAAAAAATAGTATAGAATGAGAAGATTGATTTAGTTTGCATATAATCCGTAGAGAAATGGATAAATAGTGTAAAAATAAAATTATAAAAACCAAAAAAAAAAATTGACACCATTGTCCAATGATATACTCAATTGGCAAAAAAAAAAAGACATGGAATCCAACGAAACCAAAGTAAATTATTATTTATGACATGCCTTGTAAATAAATATTTATTATTTAAAATTTAATTATTATTTATTTATTTATTTTATAATAAAATAATAAGCACAATGAAAAATATACAAATTGTAAAAACAATGGAACAATTGTCCTGGATAATTATTACAGTGCTTTTTTCGACCTAAAAAAATAAAAACAAAGTAAGCTCAAATAAACCAAAGAAAACTGACTAAAAATAATATTTGTTTATTAAAAAAAAAGCAGCAGAAATATGATAAAAAAATTAATAAAAATAAAACCATAAAACTTGACTAAAAAAAAAAATGTCTAGATATTTAGAATTGTATGATAATAATGGTTGTAGATTTTATGAAAATAAGAATTTTACCGTATTCTACAGGGTATAAAAGGCAATTGACCGAACGATAATTAATTAATTATTAAATTTATTAAATATAATTAAATGATGATTGTCATATGATGCATCATTTATCTGATTTTTTAAAATATTTATTTGAACTTAATTTAATGGCTAATAATTTTTTTATTATTAAATTTTTTATAATTATAATTTAGCAATGCTTTTTTGAAATATATTTTCATATATGTGGTCGTTTTTTTAAATTGAAATATTAATCAAATCATTTTATATACATGATATTTAATTATTTTTTTTTTGTTCGAAATGATATTATATTTTATGTAATAAGTATGATGTTCATTTGGCATGAATTATTATCGAGTTAAAAATAAATTTATTTAAAGGAACTATATATATATTTGGATTCACTGTAAAATAATAATGCAAGGAAAAAGATATTGAAAATATTAAATCTGATATAAATTAATCATTCATTATTTCACAGCTATATTAATATATCACACGGATTTTTAAGATTAAATGAAATAAACAATTGTTAAAATACAACAAAATATATTTAAATTAAAAGTTGAAATAAAAAATACAAAGACTGTATGTGAGTGATTAATTGCTCGAGGAAATTGGGATTTTAATAAATGAATGATATAAAAAATGATATAAAATGTTTTTAAAAAATGTTTTTTTTTTTTTTTAACAAGGGTGATGGACGCGTTTGTCACATGATACTGTCCCAGGAGATTCTTAAAAACTTTTGGTAGGTATAATAAAAGACGATAAATTTAAACAAAAAGATTTTATTTTTTTTTTTCACAATATTTTTAGTTCAAAGTAGTTTTATTAAATTTCAAGATAAATTTACGTTTTAGATTTTTTTTTTTTTCGTTTCATTTCTAATTTTGCACTAATTTTTGTTTATTTATTTATTTATTTTTAGATTTATTTTAGAAGATCGATATTTGTTGCAAATTATACAAATGATTTGTCGATTCTTAGCAAAAAAAATACGAGGCAATAATGATTGATGTATTATTGTTTTTGTTGTCAAATATTTTCATAAATAAAATGACGAAATTTTCGATAAATAATTTTTTTTAAATTAATAAATTAATAAATAGATAATTAACAAATAATTATAATAATTTATTAAAAATATTTATTGATACTTCAAAGACACTGGATCAAAAAATAAATAATAATTTTGTTTTTCTTAAAAGTAACAAACGTCAATGATTTTAAATAATCATAAACACCTCGATGCTATTGAAATGAAAAAATAATAATTTTATTATTTAAAAAAAAAAACCGTAAACATTGTTAATAATTTATATATAAATAAATCAATACTTTAATCACACTGAATTTAATTAAAAAAATAATAATTTTACAAATCAATGAATCTCCCAATAAAATTCTAAAATCTCTACGGATTTAATATACTAAATCCAGAGATTACAAAAAAATACGAGTTTAAATTCATGTTCTTACACACTGAAAAATGTTATAACTATTTTAAAAAAATAGAAAACTAAAAAACCTTTTTTTTTTCAATTACACTTGATGTACGAATAAAATTTTTTAGATTCTAAAAATTTAATAATAAATTTAGTGATGTGAGAAAAAAGTATAAATCTAATGAAATGAATAATGTAGGTCATTTAATTTCATACAAAAAACAAAATACATTTTTCATATATCTTTCTCGTATTTTTTTTTTTCGAAACTACAGGTCACTCGCTAATTAATTACGTACATTGATTTCCTTGTTTTCAATTAATTTTATAAAAATTAAAAATACATTTATCGATAAAATTTCAACATTTAAATTATCATCAAAACATTAAATATTATTATTTACAATTGAACAATCTTTACAACTTTTTATCATTAAAAATTTTCAAACATAACATTCAATATTTTCAAGCTAACAATAAAATTCAGTCTATAAAATTTACTTTTTATTGCTTATCTTTAATTTCAAACTTTTGTTATTCAAATATTTTTTATTATACTCTATATTACAGTTCAAACACCATGACACTTGTAAACGTTTATTTTTTCAAATCATAATTTTATATTTATCCATTTTGTAAATATAAAAAAAACATTGTAATATATATTTTTTACTTTTATGAAAGTATCGTTGATATTTTATGTCAATCTTTACATGAATAATTTTGTTTTTCCATCAATTTTACAAGTATTTTTAAATCATGTTTGGATAAAGCTTTTTTTTTTTTATTTTACTCAAGTGAACATATTGGTATTAAATTTATCCGTCGTTATTCCAACGATACTGTAAGTGTTATAAGTACCAGTGTATGCATTCACTTCAAATATTTCGATAAAAAATAAAAATATAATATCTTTTACGAGGCAACATTGAACGAAGTAAGTGAGTAACTTTTTCGACCAACAATGCCAAGCTTTTACATTTTTTTTTTTCATCTTTTATCCAAGGTACAGAATGAGCATTAGTTTCGCACGTTGAGGATGATCGAAAAAACTTTTTTTCTATTTTTTTTTTCGGTTCTAAAAAGACTAAAAGTGCTTGAAATTTTTTTACTGAGAATAAAGCTTTAACTGAACAACCAAAAATTATTTAAAAACTTTAAAAAAAAAAAAAAAAATTATATTTATTTTTATTATTATAATAAAAAAATTTTCAATGCTCTAATTTTCTTTTTAACTTTTTTATTTCAAACTTTATTATTTGGTAAAATAAATAATACTAAAAAAAAAAAAATTATTATAAATTATTATTATAGTTTTATTATTCAATCAAGTACAATGTTTTTTTTTTTTTTTTATTTTATTTTTTCATTGTTAAATAAAAATACAATGTATGAATGAACGAATAGATGAATGAACCAGTCAATAGCCAGAACCGTATAAAACGTAAAAAAAAAAAAATAAATAAAATAAATATATATATATTTAGGTTAGCTTTGGTTATTGCGGTTTTATGTTGAATTTTATTCATTACCCTCAACCTATGACCCTCGTTTTATTTAACCTACATGCCTCCGCTTTTATAATATTTTTTTGTGAATAATTTTAAACAAAAATTTCAATAAATTCTATGCAGTATACTTGACTTGAAAAAAAAAAA
>MKYW01000009.1:37316-89996 GCA_015776835.1 Aphidius ervi
TTTTTTTTTTTTTTTTTTAGTTTTTAAAATTACATTTTTAATATATTTTTATATTTTTCAATAGTGAAATTGCACTTTGTATTTAATGTTATAGATTTTTTCTTTTTTTCTTTTTTTTTTTTTTTTTGATTAAAATCCATGGATTTGATAAAGGAATTTTATTTCAATTTTATAAAATTTATTGACAATTATTTATACAATTTTCTTCTTCAATTTAAAGTGCAAATTTTGTATGATTATTTTTTTTTTTTTCAATAAATTGAAATAGAGTTAAATTATCTTGTAATTTACATTCATTAATTTTGATTATTTTGATTTTTTAATTCCATCAGTGTCACAGGAAAAATTTCTACTTTTTCTGCAGCTTGAGCTCTATAAAAATGATTTATAAAATCACAAATTGTCCAGGAATATTCTCAAGATAATCAACTCCTTCAAAATAAAATTAATCTCCAAGTTTCATCAATGAATTTTAATTTTTTCTATTTTTTTTTGCTTTTTCAATTTCGCCAAAGAGTCAACGACCATTTAATTATCTTCTCTGCACTTTTGACTTATTAAAAGTACTTATAAATTCACCAATTTTGTGAAGAATTATTGTTCAAATAAATAAAATAACATAACAATAAATTTATCCTGTAAATTACACCGATAAATATCAATTTTTTTTCTATATTTTTAAATGTTATCAGAGCGCCAGAGTAAATCGATTTACCATTTACTCTGATAACATTAAAAATCACATAATATCATGGCTCTAATAATTAAATTATATAAAAATAAAATTAGCTAACTATAATTTTATTTAATATAAAAATAAATTACAAAATATATTTTTTCTTATTTCTATTATTAAATTTATATTATGTTTTGTATTTATGATTTATTTTCAGTCGAATTATTCGAAGAGAATATCGTAACATGTATTTCGTTCGAAGAAATAGTAAAATTGGATATAAAACTACGGAAATTGGTCGTTGCTCATGCAAGTCCAATTTGAATAGACATTTTCGATTGCCAAGTGATGCACGTCTTTGACTGAATTTTCATGTACAGGTAATATTATATTAACTTCATACCAATACATCTTTTCAAACATATTTCCATTAAAATGAAAATATACATTATTTCAAATAATAGAAAACTTAAATCATTTATACAACAATAATAAATGTTAATTTAAATAAACAATGAAAATAATATTATTAACGAGATAATAAAACAAAAAAAAAAAAGGCAACATAAAAAATAGGACATTGTAATTTTAAATAAAGTAATTTACAATTAGTCTTTATACAAAACAAGAGTAGTCAAATCAAGGAAATGGATAATGAGATATTTTTGTATTCATGTCACGAATCTTTTTTTTGTTGGTTTTCAACAACTGAAGACATATAAAATGCAAACAAAAAAAAATATATAATTTTTTTTCTTTTTAAATAAATAAAATTTTCATTCTACTTTTAATGAATGTCTAATATTTTTATACATCATTGATATATATTTTTTTTTTTTACCTTTACCTTTGTAATTATTTAATTGACAATATTTAAAAATAAAAAATATAATTTATTTTTATTTAAATTTAAATATGTAATTTTATTTTTTTTTTAAATTAATTTTAGATATTCATTGTCATTTAAAAATATTTTATGTAAAATTAGGATAAAGAAGGGTTCAAAGAAATACCAGTAAACTATTTTCATCGACAATATACCAAGCATACTAAACATAGTACGCTTTATCAGATTCAAAACAACGAGTAAACTTTGAGGAGAAAATAATTTTACCAATCTCAAGTTTATTCACGCGAGTTTGTATATACTATGCCTAGGTATTACAAAATATATATATACAAACTTTATATTCATCGAAAGTTTCTTAATCGATTGACGCACATCAACTGACATAAACTATTTCATTGATCTAGTACTTCAACCTCGAAGCAATCATTTCATCCAATACAACAAAGACCACTTTGTCAGTTGCACACTAAACCACATGAAACATCAATTAATTTTTATTATCAATATATACTTGATAATCTTATGATTAATTTCAAAATCAATTTCATTTTAATTTTATGCTATTTAATTGATCATCAGACACTTGATATTCTTGTTACAGAAATATAAATAAATAAACATTTCATATAGAATATTTGAAAAGTAAATTAAAATTAAATTTAAAATACATAATAATAAGATTGAGTCAGGGCAATAAAATGATTAATAAATTAATTTTCCAAATAAATAAATTTAAAATGTCAAAAAGATAATATGATAAAAGTAAATTTAAAAAAAAAGCAAATAAATTGTTAAATGGATGATTGATTTATTTATCATAATTATTGAGATTATTTTAAATAGTCATTGTGTGATTTTGTTGATATGTTACTATGCTTGTATTATTTTAATAATTATTCATTTTAATTTTAAATATTTCATGCATTTTCATACCAACAAACGCAACAACATGTTTTTTTATTTTTTTTTTTTGTAGAAATCATTAACCAGGATATTTCATTTTAATATTATTCGATGTTTAGAATATTTTTCAGCAATAATAATTAGTCACGATATTCATAAATCATATCATTGATATAATTATCATTTAATTAAAATATACATAATAAGATAATTAATACATAAATAGAGTAATAATTTGTCTGTTTATTTGATATTACTATTACCAAATACAACAAATCATAATTTCCGTTATTAAAATTATATTTTGTAATTTATTAAACATTGGATATTCATAGAGGCAAATAGATATTTAATAAATTAATAGATTAAATTTTAATATACTCTTTTTGAAAAATTATTTTTAATAATTTAAAATAACAAGAACAAAAAAAAAAAAATTAAATAAAAAATTAATATACAGTAAATTATTGTTTGTTTTTATTTAAAATTTAAATTAAATTTTAATAATTCTTTTATTATGTAATTTATCATAATTTTTATTTTTTAATTTAAATTTAAAAAAAATTTAAAATAAATTAATTATACTTGTTTTTATGTTTATTTGTTTGAAACTAAAAGAAAAAACGTAAATTTTTTATAAAAAAAAAAAAATGAAAATGTTGAGAATTGCAAGCTTGAAATAATTGTAACAATGAAAAATATAAAAATACAAAATAAATATATGTATACAATAAAACAAGTGGCTAAAGTAAGTTTTTTTTTTAAAAAAAAATCAAGTATTGAAACGACTTGAGTAGCAGGAACGTTGTCTTTGTTGGATATTTTACTTCAAATGTTTTGAAATCATTGCACAGACGATGAGAAATTATAAGAACTTAAAAGGTTTTTCCGGTTTCAATTGCGCATTGACTCACTTTTATTTATTTTTTATTTTTTTTATATTATTTTTCTTAGCTTATATTTATACAATCCCACCTCTTTCGGTCGTCTTTTATGCTACAATGGACACAAAATATATAACAAAAAGATAAGAAAAAAAAAATTATAAAAAATTCCTCAAAGTCCAAATGAAAGTAAAAATAAAAAATTATACATCTTTGTATTATTCATTGTTTATTTTTGAATTTTATTTTTTATCATTTTAACAATCTATTGTACAAAAAAATAACATTCTTCAAATATTTTTCTTCCTTTTTTTACACAACCTCCAAAAGTCGACGTTTTTATTTATGTAATTTAAAAACAAGTTGATAGAAAAATTTTTTAATAAAATATAAAAATTAAAAGTAAAAAAAAAAAAAATATACGATAAAAAAGTAACTTGATTTATTCATGCAAAAATATTATAACGTTTGTATTCTTTTAAATATAAATACATATATAATTTTTTGTATTTTGAAAATGTCATCAAGGATGTTAACGCTTCACCGAGCGAAAAACCAATTTACGAAAGGAAGCTATTTAATTAAAGCAATTCATCCCATATATAAAACTTTGAATATTGTATTTTTTTTATTTTTTTTTAAATTTATATTTTGTTCATTACAATTCAATAGAAATAATATAATTGAGAGAGGACAGTTAAAAAATAAAATAGGTGCTAAAAATACGAATGAAGAAGAAAAAACAAATAAAATATTTGCGACAGCTTCAAAACCAATTTCCTCAATAAGTTTTGTTTGTTTTTTTTTTTTTTCAAATATATATTTCCATTTTTATTCAGCATTCAATTTATTTATTTTAGAATTTTTAATTATTGTTTTAATTAAAATGGAAATCTGATGTTGGGTGTGTGTTCATTGGCTGTTGAATTTTTTCAACAAAAAAATAGCTATAATTTGAGACAAACTAAAAAAAGCCACTAAATTTAAAAAGAAAATTGTAAAAAATAATAATTTAGTAGCTAAAAGTTGTAGAAAAATTATAAAATTACATAAATATTTCTTTTTGAATTAATAAATATACTTGAATATATTTGTTGACTTTATAAATTGTTAAATTGTTGTATTGCAAGTCAAGAATGAAGATAACACAAGTGTGTTGATAACAATTATTCACAAGTACACTATATTCATGTTTAAAACGTTTATAGAGTTAACAATTCATATGGGTGTGTAAATTTTATACCTTGTGAAACTCATAGTGAATAACTTTGTATACATGTTGGGATTAAAATATAGATTCACACCCTTTTTGTTGACTTGTTCAACATATAAATAAACATTACAATATTTATTTAACATAAACAATAGAAAAAAAAATAATCTAAAACCTCAAAAAAATGTTACAAATTAAATGACAAAATTTATTCAAGCCAGTTGTTAATTTTAAATTATTATTATTCTCATAGAAAAATTGAGAAATAAAATTTTCAAATGTCATATTATCACAAATTGCAAATTGATTTTTTAAATTTTGTTATAAAGAAATAAAAATTATAGGTCATTAAACTACGGTTATTTTAGATAATCAATATTTTCAGATTATTCATTATTAATATTGTATTTTTAGATTTATTTTAAAGTTCATAAACCAGACATTTGATTGAAAAAGAATTATGATATTTTTTTAAAATTAAAATTATTAATTTTGATGGACGTGGTTAAATTGTATGACGTATATGAAAAATTTACATTTATGGTGAATTATTTAAAACGATTAATCACGACTATGATCATCTCGACAGATGAGAGAGATTTTCATATATAAACAGTCAGTTGGTAACTTGGCACTAATAGATTATCCCAGTGTCCTCACAAATGTTGAAAATTTTCAAACTCAAATGTCATTATTATCATGATTATTATTATTATTAATATTCAAGTCAATCTTAATTTTATAAAAAAATATTTTTAAAATTGAAAAATAACCTTTTTAATATTACTATTATTAAATGTAAAAAAAAATTATTATAATTTTTAGATTCTATGTAGCTAAAGTAAAAATGATAAAAATTTTAATACGTTAATGAAATATAAATAATTAACGACCCATTAAAACTATTGTACTGTGAAAAAAAAAAAATGGAAATGAAAAAATGAAAAAAAATTGGATAAAATGAAAAATGTAAATGATGATAATAATAATATAAAATGTTAATAAAAAATATTTATGTGGATGATTGAGAGCAAAGCTGGTAAACAGAGTGAAATTAATTTTCATTTTTATTATCACGATTTCGAGGCAATTTAAAATTCGTCTGGCAAAAAATAAAAAATAAAAAATAAATGAAATGAAAAAATTAAAATTGATTAATTTATATAATATTTATTTTAAAATTTATTATGTTAATAATAATATAAAATTATAAATATATCGTTTACCATTTAAACTGAATTTTTTTTTTTTTTTAAATAATTTTTGTTTTTTTCGTTTTTGCCCGAATGATATATAGCCAGTAAAAAAAAAAAAAAAGGTAAAACTAAATGAAATGAATAGATAAAAAAGAAAAAAATAAAATAAATGAGAGCAAGAACTCATCGACAGAGAAAAAAGCAAAAGGCGACAAGAATCGCGAGATAAGCCAGGCTAAAAGTCGGATGAGGACAGAGTGGAATAATTAAAACGGGCTTCACGAAGTGGAACACGCTGATTTGGATGGTATACACGAGAATAGTTGGTCATCCTCAGCTCGTGCATGTTCAACGCCAAGTTTTACTCGTAAAAAAATTAAAAGAAAAAAAAAATTAACTAGCTGAATTTAATTAACAAAAATGAAAGAAAAAAAAAAAAGTTAAAAATAATAAATATATATACATAAAACATCAAAGAAAAATATACATAAATTTATATTCTCACTTTATTTAACTATATCAAAAAACTAATATTAAAATGTCAATTATTTAAAACTATTAAATATTATATAAAACTTTAGATAAATTTAAAATTTTTATTTATCACAAAAATAATCATTCATCTTTTAGCTAAAAAAAATTTTCGACTAAATTTATCAAAAAAAAAAAATCTATTTAAAACTAAATTATAAATAATTATTTACACTATCAATAATATTATTAAAAATTTTCAATTATTTACTAATAATAGAAAAAATAAAAAAATAAAAAAATAAAATTTCTTACACTTGGCTGTTTACAATGATATAAAAATAATAATAAAAAAAAAAAAAAAAGTAATAAAAAAAGAATATGATAAATATTTTATTTAAAATGTCTGTTTGACATTAAGACATGTATGGTATTCAAGATATCTGAATGACGATGAGATAAGTACCAATCCATGCAAATCTATCATCCCCTTGACGATGTTGGTTGATAGCATCATCGGCATTGAAGTCAGCATACGTCGCGGGAATAACCCAAGTGGATATACGAATTTGATCAAATATATATATACATTAAAACATACATATATACACACAAATAAATACACACATACATACACATTTATGAAAGATAGATCCAATAGAATGGAATGATATGGAATTGAGAAATGCTGTGGATGGCAATTTGGATTTCTCTGTTGTCACGGACCAACTTGAATTTACCATTGAGAATTTTCATACATATATATATATATATACATTTATGTACACATCTAGGTTTGTATCACACGCGTTCTCTCACCAAGCATACACACAATATATATATATATATATGTATATGTAATATATATTTGGTTCTTGCATATCCGGCAATTCGTAACTTGGCTTCATTTGAATTATCGGTGTATATCTATCAAGTGACGAGCATGGTGGTTCGTACATATTATCCTTGGACCACTTGTCTAGCTTTTAACTCATCTCTGGACCACCTCTATTTTAACTCTGATGGACCATGTCTTTCTCGCTCTCTTTGTCTCTCATTTGCTCACTTGCACTGATGGTCACTGGTTAAGATGTGTGTTTGTTACGTAAATGTGTCGGCTACACTTGAATTTATATGTGTTCAGGGACCAAGTGTGTAAACATCTCTTCAACATTGAACAGGATCACATATCCTACTTGTTAAATTCAAGTACACCTGTGTTAAATTTGTTGTCTTGTTGTCATATATGTTTTCTATCACTTTGAAAATTTTACAATTTAGTTGTTTGTATTTTACTAACAAAAATATTTACAATATTGTTTTTTTTTTTTTTTTCTTTATATGTATTTGGTTTGGTAATTTTATAAATTTTTATTAGGAGCTTTTTTTTTTTTTTTTTTAAATTAATAATTTAGTTTATTTTTATTTAAATAATAATTTTATATTTTTTTATTTACAATTAATTGTGTTAGTTTGAAAATTTTTATAAATTCATTTATAAAAGTTTAATTATTTTTTTTTAATTTTATTTTTGATGGATGAGGTTATTTATTTATTTATTTATTTTTAACGCTTGCTCATTAATTTAGATTATTATTATTAAATTAAATTTTTATAATAAAAATTTTAAATATATTTTTCATGATAAAAAAAAAAAATTGGATTTAGTATTATTTTTTAATGATGGAAAAAAAAAAAACTTTTAAATATTTATTTAGAACGATATTTTTAATAAATCTTACAGATGAAAGAATCTCATTAATTTTTATATTATCAGAAATAGGGCATGTATACTTGAATTGAAAAAAAAAAAAAAATTGTATATATTTTTTAAAAAATAAATAATATATTTATAATTCTAAAAAAATTTATACAGTACTAATTAATGTTTGGATAATTCAAGTACGAATGCAATAATAAATAATATTATTTTAGTAATTAACTGATCATAGTGTAGATAAAAATAGAAAAAAAAAAAGAAGCTCATAGATTTTTATTCGTTTGTTTGACTCGCAATTTCATGCACGTCGTTGAACGCGTGCTTTAGCTCTCTTACCTTTTGGAGGATTCATCATCTAGACAAAGAGCACACTCGTGACAGGAAGCTTTTCCACTTTGGTGCGCATCATTTGCACGTCATTTTGACTGACTATGTATCATTTTTTTTTTTTTTTNTTTTTTTTTTTTTTTTTTTTTGTTATATTTTTATTCTGAAATTGTTCATCTTGCGTTCTCAATTATCAACTTCTTCCAGTACATACTCCAGAGCTTTTTAAACAATGAAAAATATTATTATTATTATCATCTTTTTATTTGTTTAGTATTAAAAAAAAAATAATACATACATGTATCTATCTAAAAATAAAATAGATGAAAAAAATGATAAATTTAAAACAAAATTAAAGTCTAAATTTAAATTATTTAAAATTGATATATGAAGAGTAAACATATTATAAGTGAGTATAAATATTTTTGTTGTTATTCTGGGCTTGTCGCCAACGAGGTTTGCATATTTATCGATTATTTAATACTTGTTATAACATACATGGCCTAATTTTAAACCATGTGAGTATACATACAAGAAATTCCAAGTCTTAATCATCAAAATTTATAAATTGAAAATAAATTTCAATTAATATTTATTCAAGTCGTTTGTATTATTTAAATTTTCAATGGAAAATAATATACCAATATTTTGTATTATTTTTTATTTTATTTCTATATAGTATGTTAATTATAAATTTAATTATATTATAATAAATAATTATTATTATAAAATTAATTAATTTATTTTTTTCAAGATTTTTTATATTTAAAATTCATTTTAGTTATTTTCATGTAGAAAAATATATTTAAATTATTTTTAAAAAATATTTTCATTATATATGTGTAAATTTAGATGTAATTTATATTTTTTTAATAATAATTTTTATATTTTTTAAATATAATTAAACTATATGTATTTATTTGTGTCAAAGTGTAAATTTTTTTTCTTCATCTTGAAAGAACAATTACATTTTCAATATTTTACATTCGTAATATCAGATTACATAATATTGTGCAGAGAATTTCAAATCACAATATCAATTAGTTAATTAATATTCAATCGAAATTGAATCCATAGAAATACAATATCAGGTTTCATTTAAACAATAAAAACTAGCAAACATTATATACAACACAAAAATTATAATTACAAAAAAAAAAAAAAAGAGATGAATGAGAAAATTAATTTTAAGTAATTAAAAAATAGTGTAAGATATAAATTTTACAAAATAAATGGGTTACTTAGTTTTTCATGTCTGGTAGTCAACGATATAAGTCTTATGAAATGGTTTTTCGCATTTGAAACGTCAAAAATGACCTACTTACTGAAAAGCAAGTGCAAAAAAATACAAGTAAAGGAAAAAAAAATAAATATATATAAAAGACAAGAGAAAGAACAAGAAATAAAAGAAAATGAAAAAAAATTAAAAAATTAAAAGAATTCAGTGGGGATAGGCGTGGTTGATGAAAACTTACGAAAAGCCTATTTTAGAGATTTGAAACGTAGCCAATTTGTACGACCCGGATACTTCCATTCTCGTTAAATAATACCCCCTCAGTACATATAACAAAGAATCAAAAATAAAAAACTTTATAATAATAAAAATAGTTAAATCAAGCATTCTTTTTTTTTTTTCTTTTTTTTTTACTATTTACTTTTCACAAGACGTTTTTCTTATTTTTCAAATGGATTTTGTCTTTTACATTTCATTGTCATTCGTCACCTGAAAAGCTTGCTGGACAGATATTCTCAGTGATTTGTTAATAAAAAAAAAAGAAATCAGACAAAAATTATTAACGCTAGTTTGACCATTGATTTAATTTTTTAAGTTTACAAAATATATTTTAACACTAAAAATCTTTTTGTTGGTCCATTTAATTTTATAATTATTCAAAGTATATTTTTTGTAATTTTTTATTTAATGTACACATATAAAAATGTTTTATTTTTTAATTGAATTTGGGTACTAGTCACGTAGGTGAGATTTTGTATATCGTTTTTCAACGCACGTATTATGCTAAAAAATTTTTTTTTTCATTTTGATATCTTCCAATTTCATGATAATGTTACAACTCAATAAGCAACTCTGCAACTCTACATCTGTGTTAAATTTATAATAAAGATAAAAAAAAATATTTTGACATTATAAATATTATCTAAACTTATTTTTTTTATATTATTATCAACATAAACTGGTTCTTGGAATATTTTTTTATGAAAATAAATAATAAATTTTACTTGGAAATAGAGTTTACGTACTCTGAAAATATAAAAAGTAAAAGCTTATATTTATTTATAATTTATATATCAAATTTATGCTCGTAATCAATTGCAGTATATGCAAGTGCATTTTACAGTATAATCTTCAAAAAAAACTTTTTAACTTTGACGGATTTAAATACAAAAAAAACTCTATTTAAATAAATAAAATAATAAAATATATAAAAAGTTATAAATACACTTGACATAAAATTAAATATTATTTTAAATTTATAAAAGTAATAATTATTTATATAATTAATTAAAAAAAAAAAAAAAACAAATTATAAACTAATATAATTATTTAACGTTCAGTAATATTCAAAATAATTTCACTCAAATGGAATAAATATTTGCAATTTATTAAATTCAGGGATGCATAAAGCTCGTGAGTGTGAAAAAAAAAATAAAAAAAAAATAGCTGTTTGTGTAAATATTATTAACCTTGCAATTGGATTTTTATTATGATTTTTTTTTTTCATTTAAAATAAACATGAATTGAACTGATTTTAATGAACAAAATCTGTATATTCAATTATTATTTACTGCAATTGATTACAATTATCCGTATATTCAATTTTGTGACTGTTGTTTTTTTTAGTTTTTGTTTTTTCATTATTAATAATTATTAATTTCAAAAAATAAAAAAAAGTACAATCGATGTTAATACAAAGATTAATTTCCATCCACTTTGTCCAGTTAAGAGAGCACATTGCTGAATATTACACGAAAAAAATATAAAATAAAAAAGTATATCGAAATAAAATAACTTTGTTTGTAGGAAAATTTATGCACTATTTATTTTTGTTGAATAAAACGATGAGAATAAAATTTTCAAATCGTGTTCAAGTGACAAGAGCTTATTGATTTTCAATACCTTTTTTATTTTATTATTTTTTTTCGTATAATAATGATCAGAAAAATGGAAAAAAATAAAATATGGATGATGGTGATGTATACGCAGCGTTTCTCTTCAACTTTGACACATGTGTATCAATAAATATCTGTCAGCATGTGGTCCACTCTTGACACGATCGACGATTCCACTTTTTGCCTTTTTTTTTTTTTATTTACTTTTATTCTACCTGAGTAAACCAATTAAGATTATCAGATAAAAATAAATAAGTTTAAAGAGTATCGAAATAAAAACAAGAGTACATAGAAATAAAAAATAAAATATACAAAAACAAATAATGATGTAGAATAGAAAACTTATGATTGAAAGATTGTCGTGACAGTTGTAAAAAGTATAGTAAAGTTAAAACTTAATGGGAGTTAATTTTTACATTGATTACTAATATAAAAATAAATGAAAATAAAAATGACAAAATAGATCTGTATATTTTATAAAAGACTTACAAAGTTGTCGAGAAGTTTTTATCACTTTGATACTACACTAATTTATTATAAACGTTCGATAATCAATTTAATAAAATCACCAACAATTTCAACAAATTAATCAATTTAAACAAAAAACAAATTATTTCTAATTACAAGCTGCTTGTTACTTTCATTAAGTACAGTGTAAAAAACAATGATAATTATGTCTGTAAAAAATGTCTGACTATACAAGGATATTTCTACTTTTTTACTATAATTTTTTCATTAATTTTTTATCAATAGTTTAAATAAATTGTTTGATTTACGATAAAAATGATAATATTTCTTAAAAATGTCTGACTATATATTGACTTTTCTACTTTTACAATTAATATAAATAAAAAAAAATAAAGAATTATTATCAATTAACATTTTTGCTTATTAATTATTGTTTTTATCTTAAATTTTCATTTTGAAAAATAATTATTTAATTATAGAGGAACAATTTTTACTTAGCTTTAATTTTGATCTTTAAGAAAAAAAAAAATAATAATGAAAATGGTCAAGTAAATTTTGTTGAATCTCAGTTTTTGGTGATTCAGCAATTTCGATAAAAATCAACACTCCGTGATGGCTGAGTGCCAAAGTTTCAAAGTTCATTTAAACACTCAACGATACCAAGTGAATTTAATATAATTAAAAAAAAAAAANAAAAAAAAAAAAAATACAAAAATATATATATATATATTAGAACGTGAAGAAAAAAATACTAATGAATATAAAAATGCAATATAAAAAGTAAATTTGTTGATTAAAAAAATACAAAGATATGAAAAAAAAAATGCAAGAAAAAGAAAGAGATAATAAAAAAGAAGAAAAAAAAAATCAAGTATATTAATCATTTAACTCATCAGTGCAGATGTTGAGCTTTGCATCTAGGATTAAGATAGTTGGTTACCTTCAAACTAGAAGCTGTAAAAAATTTGACATGGACAATGGTGGTCAAATTCTCTCAGGGTTTTCTCTTTCATTTATACATACACATGCAAATAAAAAAAAATAAAAAAAAACCTATAGATATATAAATTTAAAGAGATGGAATTGAGCCAAAAAGTCAACCTGATTCAAGTTGGGTCTACTGACCATTCAAGAATCCGATTATCCCTCTAGCAATTTTGAGCTTGTATGTGTTTTATGTGTACATATATATTTGCACATCAACATCAACTAACACTGTTATATTTTTACGACCGCACACGCATACATATATACACTGTGGAAAGATAAAAGTTTGACTATCCAAGCCGGATATAAACCTATCCTTTGACACCCTCTTGCTCTTGTTTGGCTTTTTTTATTTTTTTTATTTTTTTTTATTTTTTCGTTCTAAAGCTTTGAACATACTCGATGCACGAATTGATGCATGGACTTTCTACTTTTGTGAACATCCAGGAAGTCATAAAGTCACCTATCACTGAAAAAAAATTTATCCTTAATTTTTTTGTTTGAATAAAAAATAAATAAAAATTATATACAAAAATAAAAAGAAAGAATTGTTTTTAAATGTTTTTTTTTTTTTTTTTTATTCACAAATATTTATATTTATTTATTTAATTATTATTTAAAAGTTTTTTAATTAAGTAATGTTTATGTTTCGAAAATTTATTGATGGTAGTTTTTAAGTAATTTAATAAATAAAAAAATTTAATTTTTATTCTTCTTTTTAATTGTTTTATAAATTGTTTTTTAAGTGAAAAAGGCAAATAACTTTGTTACCTCAAGTGTTGTTTTATACTAGCTCGTTGATTGATCATTTTGGAATGTTTCAGGTATTTTTTTATTTTGATATGACATACAGAAGAACTGCTATGTATTCAATTATGTATAGTATATATATAAAATACCAATAAATCGGCTTTAGTGTAAATTCACGTTGCAATTCTCTCTCGGTCATCTCGTGAAAATCCAATTTCCATTGTTTATTTAAGTTCTCAATCGTGATCACGTCTCTGGTTCACAATTCAGTGTAAGCTTTTGGTCATTTGAAAAAAATAAAAAATGGCTTGTGTGAATAAATTCGTTGGTAACAAGTCCCACAGGATTTCAAGTGCCAAATAAAAAAATAGAAAAAATCAAAATTGATGATAAATTTAATTTTAAAAATTCATTTATAAAATCAATTTAAACAATTTTATTTTATTCTCAGTTTATAATAAATATACAGAATATTTAATAAATATATATATGAATTTTTCATTGTTAATTGATAATTTAATTTCAATGAAATAATTGAAAACGTTGATTGCAAATGTTAATTGCAAATTCAGCTAAATAAACAAAATTCAAAATTCAATTTTATATAAGCTTTTAAATTATATTTGTCTTTTCTATGCTTTAATAAGATTGATATAAAGAAAAAAAAAAAAAATTATACAGCTAGTAATTTTAAATAATACATGTCAATTTTTGTTTTAAAATTTTTATAATTTTTTTTTTATTTATTAAAATTACCAGCTAGTTCAAATTTCATAATTTTTAATATACAATATTTTCGTTTTGATTATTTGATTAAATTGAAGTAAATAAAAAATCAAATTGAAAAATATTGTTATATTTATAAATCTCTGTTTGGACTGTCTGTAAATGTTGAATTTAATTTTAAATATTTTTTTCAGACTATTGCATTATTATGACACTTGTATCTAACATATCAAACAGCTTTAAATTTCCGTCAAGGAATCTCAAAAACGAGCAGGTTACAGACACAAACGGAAATGATTTTCTACAACTATTTTCATCATGTATACATATTTTTTTTTTTTTATTTCTTTTTTTTTATCGCATTTTGTCCAAGAGTATATTTTTTTTACGGTCGTTGACATATGTGAAGTATATACATTTCCGTCGTTCTTTTCATAAACGTAGAAAACCACCTCAGGACATGAAACATGGATTTGTAAGAAAAAAAAATAAAAAAGAAGTATATTCGTAAAGTGAGACCGGTTTACTGAAGCATCACGTGGAAAAATCGAAACGGTTATTGGAAGGAAAAGTCACTTTTCTCACATAATACTTTACATTACTCGAATTTTCATTCTTTTTTCATTTTCTTTTTTTTCCTGTTTTTTGTTTGCCTTAATTTTATTTTTTTTATTCAAAATTTATAATATATATTGTTATCTATTTTTTAAATCAAATTTGATTATTATTTTATTTTTTATTTTATATTTATAATATTAACAACAATTTAAACAAATTTACTAAACAAAAAAAAAATTTTATCTCATTGTAAATTAGCCTTTCTATTTAATACTCATTATCTTTACGATAATCTCGTAGAAATTTTTTACTAGATGTTTCTACAGTAATGCTTATACTTAGAAAATAACAACATTTATCTATTATCAACAATTTAAATAAATTAATAAATTTGTTCTATTATTATAAGATTAGTTTTTTTTTCTCTGTAAATATTTTGAGTAATAAGTAGAAAAGTCTCAATACATGTTTACAAGATAATAATTAAAAAAACTATTTTTTAAAAAATTTAAACTATAAAAGACTATTATTTCCTCGAATTTTATTAATAGATTAATTTATATTTAAAATTAAATATCAACATTTATTTCATATTCAACAATGAATACATTTATTGATTTATTTTTCTTCAATGTATATGTAGTTTTTTTTATATGTAGTTTTTTCGATCAATTTGATTCGCTCTTGATCGTATTTCAATAGCTAGAAAAAAAAAAAAAAAAAAAGACCATATGAAATAAAAAATAAAATAAAGTGTTAAAATCACATGTATCAACATTAATGTTATTTTCAACGCGATAAGAAACTAAACTTGTATTTATTGTAATACAATTTATACCTCAAAATGCATCTTAAAAGGTATGTACATACAACCTCTCACCAGACTTGTTGATGGTTTTTTTATTTTTCTATTTTTTTATTTATTTTTTCAACAGGGTTGTTTATGGTATTTTAATAGTTTATTTACAGAACATTTATAAAGTCAGTTGTACATATATTATATATATAAAATACGTGAAAAATACTTTCACGTTGAACTAAAATTGCCAGATAGTATCGTTTGGTATTTACATTACAATGGGCAAAGGTCTTTTGGTAACATTAATAAAACGTGTGTTCTCCGTTTCAAATCACCTTTTACAAGCCCCGAAGCGTAACATTAAAATTGCCTTTCATTGTCCCTTGCCTACTTGTCTATACACAAGAAGAATTATATTTTTTTGTCCAAAAATAAATAAAATAAAACAAAAATAAAAGTCAAAGAAATAAATAAAAAACTACTACTTGTTTATCATCCACATAGTAAGTCATAAAGTTTTTTATCGTATCACTGGTTTATTATAAAAGTTCAATAATTCCAATAAACAAAATATGTCTAACTACAAACTGCTAATTCTACTTGTTTTTTTTTTTTTTTTCATTTCAATTTTAAATGAATAAATAAATAAATGATAAATAAACCAATAACACCTGATTATTATTTTTACAATAATCTTATAAAAAATTATGAAAAAAAAAAATATATAAGCTAGATCAACTGGTATTAAAAAAAATAAAAATAATTTATCTTGTAATCTATTAAAAAATAAAATAAATATTGTTAAATAAAATAGTTATAATAATTTATTATTATTATTATTATTTATAGTATTAATCCAGTTGTTGATCCCATGTGTATGTATTATATTTTTTGGTAAAAAACTTTTTCATAAGCTTAAAAACAAATATAAAAAAAAAAAAAATGTATAAATGAATAAAAATAAATTTTTGTCTGATCTCATATAAACCTTTACTACTTTGTACAGTAGTCACGTTAAATTAGTCTCAAAGTATTATCACTATTTATTAAAACATGTGTCTGTGTATTTTTAAATTGTATAATATGACACATGTATGTTTTCTTTTTTTTTTATATTTTTTTTAAATCAAGCAAACACAGTGGAGCTATGTTGGATAATTGTAAAATCACTAGAGACAAGGAAAACCGCAATCTGTATGCTTCGTGAGAGTTGATGGAGAATAATTCTCATGTGGCTCATTCACTCTGTATATATATATTGTATAACCAACATTTGACGCATGTGTATACCTTCTTCATTTACAATTGTAAAACACTGTGTCAATTCATACAGTCATTCCCACAGGGAATAACTTGAAATTCATTGTTTATACTATTTATTTTTTTAAATATATTATTAAAATAATTGAAATTTATAATTGTGTATTATTTTTTTAATCATGTAAATATGTAAAAAAGTATTTGCAAATATTTTCATCTCAATATTTTGTAGGTCGTTTTAGACATGTACATTTGTCAACAAAACACATGTTCAATTTTTATGACAAGAATTATGTAAAACAGTCTAAACAATACACACAGTGGTCGAGAATATTTCTAGATGATGATGACATCAATTCACATATGAGAGTATATAAAAAAAGGTTTGTTTTTTTTTTATTTTTACGTGACATTTTTTTTCATCATTTCAATGTGAAAAAAAAATAATGATAAAAAAAAAAAACTGTATGTAAAAGTTAATGAAAAAACAACAAGAAAAGAAAATTTTAAAAAGTATAGATATATTTTTTTTGTTTTTTGTATTAATTATGATATTTTATCTTGATTTATTTTTATATTTTTTTTGTTATCAACGAGATTAATGCTTTTGACGGGTAATTGAATTTTTAAGTTTTATTTATTTTTTAAAATATATCATTTATTTTGTAGTGTTTTAGTTACACTGAGATTGTTATTTCTTCAATTAAGAAACTGTATATTTCTCTTGTGCTGAATGTCTCCAACGTAATCTTGCAAAGTGCAAAACCAAGGTGCTAAACATCTTTGATAACTTGGAGCAATAAGAGAAATGATACTCAAGCCACTTCTATTACTGTAAATACATAGAGAAATGTTGGTCTTCATTGTGCATGTATATTCACTGTAAAACCACAGAAATCATACGTCTCTTGAAGTAAGTTAAAACATTTTACTTTAGATAATCACTGAAATACACGAAATTATCTTGTTTATATATATCTTTGTGGTTACTTGATAACTATCTCGTTTGATATTAAACTATTACATTAAGACTCATGTTTCTGACGTTATTTCAACTTACAACATAATAATTATTATAATAATACATTATTCAGTTTTTTATTTCTTAACAAACTGTGTTATTATTATTATTATTCATTATATAAAATTTATATCAAGCTTTTGTTTATACAAATGTATGAATTAATTTAATTTTCACTTGCTTGATGATATTTTTGTAAAAGCTTTTTAATACAACATTTTGATATTGAATTTCAATTAAAACTACTTCATGAAGATTCATCTTTTTTAAATTATTTCAACTAATATCAAACTAATAATTACAAGTTTGTAATAATTTTCAAAAAACTTATTTAATAAAATTGATAGAAATTTAAATTTTATAAACTTTTATTTTGCAGTAAGTAAGTATTAATTTTTTATTTATATATTAAAAAGTTTTTTTATTATTTTTTAATATATATATATTTAAAGTCAAAAGATATATAATAAAATTGATTTTTTGGATTTTTATGGTAAAAAGATACAACTCAATAAAAAAACTACAATTTTTGAAAAAATAAAAAAAATTTAATTCTTGTATAATATATTATATTGTCTTGCATTTTCTGAGTGGGACTATAATAAAAATAAAAAATTTGGGTCAAGTAGGGATTTAGAAGAAGGTGCATTTTATAAAAAAAAAAAACAAAAACTTTATTTTTATTTCAGACCAAGTTTATTTAAAATAAATAAAAAAAAAGAAAAATTATTAGCTTATTTTAAAAATATAAATTTTTACTTTTAACACGTTATTCAAATATTAATATTTAATTAGTATTTTATTAGCTAAAATGTAGTATGTATATATGAATTATTCTTTAAAACTTGAATAGTTAAAAAATCATAATCATAAAATATAACTGTCATGATTTTAAATCAGTTCAGTCCATAAAAAGTAATAAAAAAAAAAAAAAACTTGTCCGTTTTGTTAAATAAAATAGTTGCCTTTCAACTTTAAACGAATGAAATAAGTTTTTGTTACCAAAATTTTAAAGGATAAAATTGAGCTTAAAAAAATAAATTTTATATCAATCATAAATGATATAAAATCACTCTCTGCATTTAAACTTACTTAAAAATTTTTTCAACAATAAAAAGACATTTTAAAAAGACTCACAAATATCCAAATATATTAACTAATAAAAACTTTTCAGCTTTATTTATTTATTTATTTCTTGTTTAAAAATCTTTATGAATAATAAAAAATTCAAGTGCACTAAAAATTCAATTTAATAAGTGATTCACTTGAAAAAAATCCAACAGAAAAGTCATGTCATTAACTGTGATGAGTACAAAAAGTAAAGTAAAAAAAAAATATAATATTAAATAAAAAAATAAACTTTTATAAACAAAAGAGTCTTAAACTTTTAATACAGATACTGTTACAGTCTTATACAGCTTTTCTTAATTCACATACTATAATCTACAATTACAAGTGAAAAAGAGAATAGAAGGCATTAAACTACAAATATTTCCCTCAAATTAAGACTTTCTATGTTTAATGTTTAATGTTATATCACTGTGATGAAAGTAACAAAGTAGTTACTCTAATTAAAAAATAAAAATAAAAACAAATAAAGTACATTTTTAAAACCATAAAACAACAATAATAATAAAATAAATTAATATGATTTATATAAAATAACTAAAAAAATATTACAAAAATAAATATTAATTTAATTTTTTTTAAAAGCTTTTGTATTATTCAAAGAGTGTTTATCAAACAATACTATTATAATGAAATAATTTTAATTTATAAGCATTTAATGAACTTTTTACGTTGATAAAAATTAAGTATAAAATTATTTAATATGTTTTATTAATAAATATCCTTGATGAATTTTTTAATTTCTTATTTTTCAATTTTTACAAAAACTTTTTTTTTTTTTTTTCTATCATATTGTCGATTTACGAGATTAAAGAAAGATAGGAGAAGCTAAATAGGATCAAGTTGAGTCTCTTAAAAGACAATAAAGTAACAATTGAGAAAAAAAAAAAATAATTTATTAATAAAATTATTGGAGCCATGAAAAAAAATAATATTAATGTCATAGTATGTCTGACTAAAAATTGATTATATCACTGAATAATACAACGTTGTATTATACATTCAGATGTACATCAATCCCAGTAAATTTGCATATCACTAAGATGTTAATCAGACAGTTAATATAGCCAAGTGTTCTATCGTAATGTATATTTCCTCCTTTTCTCCTCTGCTCACAAACCATAATAATAGTTGGCATAGTTAAAAAATAAAAATAATATACCATTAACCACGGATAAATTGTTAATGGATACAAGTATATACATTAACATAATATATCTGATGAAATTTAATGTAACACTAGCGAGAGAGAAAAATATAGAAAGACAGAGTCTCTAGATAAAGTCAAATTATAATTAAAGTGAATCATAGACAAAGATAGAAATTAAAAGAGAGAGACGAAGAGAATGAAAGAGAGATAGTTTCTATGTCCTATTATTCGTGTTATAATGACTATATATATATTAATGTGCAATAAGTATACACACACACACACACACATTATATGAACATTGCCAAATATGGATTCATTGAGGATAGGTGTTGTTGTTGTTGTTATTATTGTTAATATTGTAGATGATAATACAAGTGCAAAATTGTACCTAGTTCAAAACCTAGTTCATTGGATTTTGGTAAATTTTGAATATAATGTATGAAAAGCCTATGCAGAAGCAAGTGTCAGATAGACACAGAGGTCTCATGGAGATATGAGAGAGAGAAAGATATTAATATTGTGTATATCTGTATACAGAGGATAAAGGTTAGTTGCTTATGGCTTGGGGTATTAAAGGGATATAATTGACTGTATATACAAACCAACCACCAGATAGATGGATGGATAGATTTTCAGATATATTCATATATGTATATACATATTATATGGTACATGTATTAAGAAGCTTTATTATTATATTGGTGTGCACTTTGGCGTTGGACACTGTCATATGCTTTGTATATATATTTTTGATTTTATAACATCAAAGATTAAATATCATATGGTTAATAATTTCTACAAAGAAAAAATAAAAAATAAAAAAAACATCTTGTTGCGTTTGTTGGTATGAAAATGCATGAAATATTTAAAATTAAAATGAATAATCCTTATATAAAAAGGACAAACATCATCGGTCTTCCAGACATTTGATTGGTCATTGTTTTTCTCTCACTTACTCTCATATGAATTTCTTTCTGTTTGCCTTTTTCTAAATTATTTTTTTATTTATTTCGTTAGCAACAAAAAAACAAAAAAAAAAAGAGTGAGTGAGACATAGTTTGTTTTTTTGTTGCTAACGAAATAAATCAAATAAACAAAGAGTGATCTTCGAAGGATTAAATCGGTAACATATACGAGCGCTTGATAGACCGCGTGACACATAAAATGTTTATTGTTTATTATTGTTATAAACAAATGCATCAGTAGAAATCCACAAAAAAATATATTTTACTTTTTCAAAATGTCCTTTATTTAATGGATTTTTCAGAAATATTGTGCAAATATTTGAGTTAAAAATTTATTGTTATATTGTTGTTATTTTTTGCCATCAATTTGAAATATGCTTGTTTATTATTGCTATTATTATTTATAAAATTTATTAATTTGTTATTTTTGAGGTATTTTTTTTGTAGTTATTAAAAATATCCTGGTCTTAATTTTATTGTAAAAAAAAATATTCTATTAGAGTAAAAAAAATACGGTCGGAATTGATTTATAATAAAAAAAAATTTCACTACGATAATTTACTAATTTTATTCTAAATTATCTAATTTTAAATTTATCCAAGACATATGACAAAAATAAATTTAATAAATTGTGTAATCTCATATTTATTTATAATTTTTTTGTTTAAAAAATTCAAAAAAATTTTAGCAGTATAAAATGATATTGAATGATTACATTAGATATCTTTTTTTCCAAAAAGATCAAAAGAGGTATACGGTGTGTAAGGCAGATATTTTCTGGCGTAGAACAAGTGCGTAGTTCACATGTTCTATGCTAGATTATATTTGCCCTAAACACCAGGAGACAAGCCTCATCATTTTTTTGTTGTTTCAAAAAAATTCGAATTCACAGAAGGCATTCTGTCAACTTATTCCTGATCATATTTGAACTCGAGACCACAAGCACTATAGGCAGGGCTCTTGCCGACTTAACCATCAGCTTACTCGATGAACTTGGAAAAATAATTATACTTTATTATTTATTCGAAAAAATTTAACTTTAATTTAAATTATTCATTATGTCATTGCATTTACTCTTGTCGTATTTTTCATAATAATAAATTCCAATTTCATAATTATCTAGTTATTAAAATAATACAAGCATAGTAACATATCAACAAAATCACACAATGACTATTTAAAATAATCTCAATAATTATGATAAATAAATCAATCATCCATTAAACAATTTATTTGCTTTTTTTTTAAATTTACTTTTATCATATTATCTTTTTGACATTTTAAATTTATTTATTTGGAAAATTAATTTATTAATCATTTTATTGCCCTGACTCAATCTTATTATTATGTATTTCAAATTTAATTTTAATTTACTTTTCAAATATTCTATATAAAATGTTTATTTATTTTAAATTTATAATTAAAAAATATCAATTAAATAATTATTATTTTTTTCTGATTATTTTGTAATTAATTTATTTTTTTATTGTGGATTTATTTTTAGAATATTTTTACGTGAATATTTAGAAATGTAATAAAAGGACTTTATTTTTTATTTCATTGCTTCAAGATTTATTGACAAATCGAATTTACCATGGATATGTTATTATTATTATTATTCATGACAAAATTTATATTATGCCTTTGTTTATTTCAACATCTGCATATTAATCAATACAAAAATGTATGAAAAGAATTTTTATTTTATTTTTCTGTGATCATCAAGATGAAATATTGTCAAAAGAATTCAATCCAATATTTTATATGTATATCATCATTTTTAAAAAGTCAACGGTTAATCTGTCATTTTTTAGTTACAAAATAAAACCAACTCTCTTTGATCTTTGGTTTTTTTTTATTTTTATTTTCAAAAAACATCATAACTTTTCCATTTATTGGAAAGACAGTTTTGACATAGACAGTTCATCAAAAAGAAAAAATGTTTTTTTAATTTAAAAAATTGTTTCTTTAATGAAAAACTTTTAGCAATTGATTTTGTGAATATTTCATGTATATTTTTGGCTAATGCCAAAAGGACTCTGGAGAAAATTTGACCACTATATATGCATTTTGATCAGTCACCGTGAAATTGTGTCCGAATGTTTTAATTTCCCAAGAGAATTACAAACATTTGGGGTTAAAACTTCTTCATTTTTTTTTCAAATTTCCATATAATGCCCAAAAGATTTAAAAATTTAAGTCAATTATTTTATTAAATTTTTATTTTCTTTTTCAACATGACACAAAAAATATTTAAAAAAGAATTTATCTCTAATTTTTTTTTGTTTCAACTGTAAACTGTATATAAAAATGTAAAATTTTTTTTTTTCAACGTTGCAAGTAGTCAAAGTTATCCTGAGATATTAAAAAAAAATAATATAATTGCAGTTTGTTTATTATCTGAAAAACATAGTCAACATCATTTTGCTCTTTTAATTTTTTTTTTTTATAATGTTTATAATTAAATTAGCAATCACCAGTAATTTTTTTATGAATCACATAAATGTGAATTATGTGCAGGGCTTTGTTGAATCATGGAAGATGAGTGGGTCAAAAGAGTTAATCGATAGTAAATTACTTTGAACGTGAGTGACTTATTTAAACCACTCAAGTGTCATTTAAAACACGTGTTCTTTAGAATTACTATTTATTTTTTCTTTTTATTATTAAATTTATCTTCTTCTTCTTCTTCTTCTTTTCTATAACTTTGAGTTTTATAAAAAGAAGAGTATAATAGGTATTCTAAAATTATTTTAAAAATTTACATTATTTAATGACAATTCACAACTGTGAATAAAATTCATGTTTTGCATTTTAATGACTACTTTGTTGGTCTATTGTTTTTCATCGTTTTAACTTGAATATTATCTTATCATTTGTTGTCAACTTTAATAATTATTTTTATGAATATTTCCGATTATTATTATTTCATTCATTTGTAAAATATTATCTTGAATAATTTAATTTTATTTTACTTTTTTAATTATTATTTTTTTATTCATTTTCTATCTTTATTTTTATTATTATATATTTATTTTTTTTTTACATAAACTTTTATATTTCTTTGGAATAATTTAATCAGCTTCACTCGAAATTATTTTTAAAAAAGCAGAACGTCATTCACGCTTTGTTTTATCTTTTTTAATTCTCACTTTATTTTTTATTTTTCAAAATGTTGTTTAATAAATTTGTAACTTTAGAATTATATTTTTTCAATTTTGATTTATTGTAAAAATTAAAAAGAGTCGGCGTAATGCGTTGATGAATTTTTATGATTTGCAGTCGACTTGTTAATATTTTAGGAAGGATCTAAAAGAGACGTCTGGGTATTTTTAGGGTGGTATTAAAGAGGTGGCTTCTAGAAAATATACTTGGCCTTTGCAATGTTGAATATTTTATTTATTCTTAAAATATAATTTGAAAAATCTCATTTCAATTTTAAATCATTATGTTTTTTTACTTTTAATTTTTACTCTTTTTTTATCTTTATATTTTATTTGTATTATTATTTTTTAACTTTTGTTTTTCCTTTTTACAAATCGATATATCATTGAATATTTTTATTTCTTTTTAACAATTTTCAACAGCCAATTTGTATTGTAATTTTTTGCTACGCTCAGCATTGTCGATACGGAAATTTGAATAATATTTGTACAATGAAAAAAAAAAACAGAAAAAATCTCAAGCGTAATTACGTACTCTGAGGTAAAATATATTAGATAATGATGTATATTTGTATATTTTTTATTCACTATTTATTATAAAAAAAAAATCAGTATTAATATTAAAAAAAACAAAATGATTATTTATAGAATTTTAACAACAGTTTAATATCAGGGTGAAATTTAAATTTACACATGAATATGCAATTGTTAAATTATTTGTTTGTTATTACAAGAAATGGAATACAGTATTTGTACAGCCACACAATAAATGTATTACAAATTAATGTAAATTTTGTAAATAATTATTTGAGAAAAGAAATGTTATTTTTTTTATCATCTACCTGTTATATTTTTCATTTTTAATATCTAAAAAAAAAAATCTATTTTTTTTTACTCAAGTAGCTTGAACGCTTAGCCAGTTATTTTATTTAATTTTTTTTTAAATTTTTTATTTTTAAAACTTGACAAAGTCACTTGAGGCATAATGCTAAAAACTTTACCTCTTAGCCATTATAAAAAATATCAAAAAACTAAAAATTACAAAAAAAAAAAAATTATGTCATCGATCGTGGCACATAATAAAGAAAATTTTCAATTCAATTATTTTTTAGCAACCAATAATTATATATAAAAAAATGATGCACAAATCGCCAGAGGAAATAAGAAAAAAAAAATAAATAAATATGAAAATAGAATATAAAAAAAAAATCTCAAGATTATACGGATGAGAAAAAAGTAGTTTAATTGATGAAAACTCGTTGAAAAGAAGTCTCAACAGATTTAAATAAAAAAGAAAAATGAAAAAAACCAGCCATTGTTTTTATCATTCATAAATAAACCGTCGTATATTTTTATAAAATTAATTTAATTAAAAAAAAAATAAATAAAACTGATAAAAACTATTTTTTACTTTTTTAAAATTAAAATTTATAAACCTTAAAAATAATTTAACATTTAATTTTTCATATTAAACATGATAATATGTATTACATTAATTAATTTAAACAATTTTTTATCATTAAAAAAATAATAATTCATTAATAAATAAAATCCTTTGAAAAAAAAAAAAAGTCAAACAAGTTAAATGAATTTATACGAAATTAGATGAAATATAATTTAATATTATTTTAATTCAATTTATCTCATGAGATATAAATTTATTAAAACATTTAATTTAAAAATTAATTTATTACATTTTAGACATGCCATCATAAACACGCTCAAACATCAAAAAAAAAAAATAATAATAATAAAAATGAAAGAAAAATGCTCAAATGTACTTAAAATGTTAAGAGCATCATGTCATATTTGCGTTTGAACACAAAGTACGTTGAGTATATATTTACAACTTGATACACTTTTGTATTTTACGTTGTGTCAAGGGAAATTGTACAATTCTGTGTATAGAGAATTGTACTGACGTAATCTTGTAGGCAACAATACAATGTTGACACTCTCTTAAGACAGTTTGTGTTTTTGATTTTTAGTGTATCACTGGTAAACAATACTAAAACTCAATGCATTTTCTCATTATATGTTTCGTATAAGGTACATTAAAATTCATACAACCGTTGCTTTAAAACAACATCAATACTTGCAAGCTATTCTTCAAAAGATAACATCGTTATTTTTCATTGTGAAAACATCTAATTAACACATAGACTCAATTAAAATTATTTGAAATTTTCCAAATGAAAAAATCATCAGTATAAAAATAACTGAACATATATATGAGCAACAAAAATATAATATCTTTATAAATTTTTATTTTATGATATAACTTTTATAGCTTATCATCAAAAAAGTCTCACCATGTACAAAAGTATCGATTATTTTTCTGTGCAGTAGTTGCTTCGGGCGTAGTCTCAAATATCTCATATATATTTTTTTAAATTTACCTCATCTTTTGCCAGTTTTCTCTCTCATTTTATCACAATATTTGCCAAAATTTTATCATTGTTTATTTTTTTATACATGTGATATTAAATTTTATTATTCTCTTACATATATATTAACAAATATATAGCTTTAAAAATAGTGAAAAATATATTATAAATATGAAGCCATTAGTAACAAGTTTTTAATACTCTTGTACTCTTTAAACAAAATGATTGATAGTCAAACAAAACTATGTATTTACTGTAATATATAGTACATAACACACTAAAGTTACTCAAGCATCATAGAAAATAATTTGACCGTTTGTACAAACATCAGATCTACATACTCAACTTGTTTATTTTAAACAGATAAAATAAACTGATAATGTCTAAACAAGATCCAATCTATACCATTAATTTATATAAAATAAATTTACAGTGAAAAAAAAATAGTAATAATTAAAAAAATATGCACTATAATTATCCAAGAAAATAAAATGAAACAAATTTTAATTTTTAAAATTAATTTTAGATAAATTTTGTGTATGATTTATTTATTTATAATTTATTTAATTGCAACAATAGTGATGGTAATATTTGAGGCAACAAAATTACCTCAAGACCCTTAATAGTATTTGCTGAAGATTATTAACTATATATGGCTTGTTCCTAACTCTGTATACTCACAAATTTCGATTAATAGCACATAGTATATGTCTCATTTCAAGTGGAGCATATGACAATAGAAATTACAATACACACATGTATATACTATAAACAGTTAACATCTTACTGGACAATTGTCCTGTCACATGTAGATTTAATGTCTCTATACAAATGATATTAATAAATGTAATATATTGTAAAGGTTAATAGTATTTATAATAAAATTTAAATACTTAAAATTACTCTTAATTACTTTTTGCAAATTTAAGGTAAAACTTAATACTCATTATTATATTTATTATTATTATTAAATAAAGTGGTTTAATTTGTTTTTATGTATACAATTTTAAAAGCTTCTTGTTATGTAATTTATTATACGTATTCATCTATACGATAAATTTATTTTATATATTTTAATTTATTAAACAAAACATGTACAAATTTTTGTAGTGTTTCTACAAATAGACCAACAAAATAAACAAGCTAATAATAATATAAAAATAATAATTACTAAAAATATTTTACATTAATTTTTTATTTATAATAGATTGTTAAATGAATAAACAATAAATAAATAAATAAATAATAAAAATTAAATTATTATTGTAATATTATTTACAAATTCAATGTGTAAAAATTTTTTGTATTTAAAATATGCAAAGTATTAAATATATTTATTTATTTATTTACAAATTTTAATTTTTAAAAATAAATTCAATGATATCTTTAAATAATCATATTATTGAAATTTAATTTTTATTATTTATTAATTTATTTATTCATTAATATTTATGAAAAATATAATAATAGTTTCAATGTAAATAAAAATAAATAAATATAAAAATAATGTTTATTTTAGAAGTGAATATTAGTTGTTAATTATACATTGTATTATAAATTTACAGTATGCAAGTGGTATATATAAATTACATCTATTGAGTTGCAGTGAAAATTGCACATTTTTAAATTTACGCTATATCCCAGATTGAGGTTGCAAGGTAATTCAAAATATTCATGAGATGTGGCCTCTCTTTCGTACGATACATGTATACTTATATTTATATTATACCGAGTCTTCATCATAAATACAATGAATTTTGTATAAAGTCTTCCCTCGTGAGTGTGGACACGATACGACATTACACAAACCTTGCCAAGAGATTTTTTATTTTTTTAAATTTACTCTTCTTTTTATTTATCACGTTTCTATTTTTTTTTTTTTTTTNTTTTTTTTTTATCAATCGTTATGTCTTTCACAAAAAAAAATAGAAAAAGAAAAAGAAAAAAAAAAGCTCTCTAAGGTATTGTTAGATAAAAATGATGAAAATAAAAAAAATAAATAAATGAAAGAAAAATATATATAGATATAAAAAAATGAATCAAGGAAATATGTCGTTTTTTTTTTTCACGCATACGATGGCAACGTTTTAGCTGATCGTGCTAGACACTGCTTGGTACACCCTTCTGTCGTTTGAGTCCCGTGAGAATAGACCCTTCTGTCTTGAGACTAAAAAATTGCACGAAATTTAACTCAACCCTTTTTTTTTCAACATCAAAATTTCTCAGTTCGGCAATAGTAAAAATATATTGTATATTTTTTTTTATCTTTTACAAATATTTTAAATTTTCTATCTATTTATTTTTTGATTTAAATTTTTTCTATAAAAGCTTGATAAATTTGAAAAAAAAAAAAAAAGTAAATTGAAAACTCGGTAAAAGATAATCGAATTGACGGAATTCGTTTATTATTATTTTTATTTTACATTTTTGAATTCATTATTTATTTTTTTTACTTGACTCAAATTCACATATTGGTTATACAATTGTATGTATAATATTTTTTTCTTTTATTTTTATGGTAATATAAATTGATTTTTTTTTTTTCTATGACTTTTGGTCTCTTTGTTTGTGTTTGATATATATAAATTTATTTTATTTTTTTTTCATTTCAACATGAATGCATGCAGAGCCGTCGTCAGCGAATTTGTTTTTCATTCAGCATCAGAATTGCAATCAACCTCACGACCTTTCTCATGCCAAAGCTGTGCCTGAACCTTCTGACTCTGGCATTCGATTGATCGGCTTGTCGGCAACCATACCAGACAGACAAGGATTATTGGATTCTGCGGTGATGTACCGAGTTATTTGAAGAATAATTTTACTGCAAAAAAAAATATTAAAAAATTATTTACTTTATTATTGTTTAATAAACCACAAAATGTAATTCAAAAAGGAAAACAAAATTGCAAAAAAAAAAATAATATCCATAAATTGATTATTTTATTATTTTAAATATTATAAAATTAACAAAATATGTTTTGTATTATTGAATTGTTTTTTTTTTTTTAAATAATTCAAACAGTTTAATTTTAAAATCACTTGAAATTATTTTAAATTATTCAATATAAATACTGTTACATAATAATATTTATTTTAGTATCTATAAATTATTGAAATACCAATAATTGGAAGTTATAATTAATTGACTATTTCGATGATGTGAATTACAGCTGATGGACTTGTACTTGAAAAGATAACAGTGTTTGAAAAATAAAATTAAATGTCATTTCCAATAAAATAAATTTTTAAAAATAAGTATTTTATTTTATTATTAAATAAATTAATATAATCAATTATCAATTTATTGAATTTAATAATTAATAGTTTAATATTTATTTCAAAAATGAGTGATAATAATGATTTTTTTGGTGATTTAAAAATTGCACAATTATTTAAAATTATTTGTTATTTTTAAATCATCTGATTGCACTAAAACTTCAAGTGCCTAAATCCTCGAAATTAATTACTGTTAATTACTGTCAAGTATTTTTAAATTTGTATAAATTATTAAATTATGTTACTTTAATTTTTTTAATTTTTTTATTTCAATCACATATCCTGAAATACTATTTTAACGTCTGACTAAAACTTGAGATGTTCTACTTACGCCAATTTGAATTACAAGTTGTAATAGAATTATAGTAATTTTAATTCAATGAATAACCGTTATTATGAAAAACTTGAAAATACGTCAAGTCATTTAAAGTTATATATGATTAATTATTTATATTATTTTTAAAATTAATATATTTTTTAGTTTATCCAAAAAGTGTTTTTGTTTGTTTTTGTTTTTCTCCAATTAAATATATTTCAACATTTTTTTCAATTTAACCAACAAAATATAACGAAAATTCCTCGACAAAAAAAAAAATTAAATAAAACGAGGCATCTTGTTAGAAAGTATTTTTTTTCCAACCAAAATACTAAAAGCCATTGTCATAAAGTAGTGGTATAAAAAAAAAAAAAATAAAATAAAATAAAAAGAAAACAACAACCCAGTTTGTTGTCCTGAAACTTTTCGACATACAATGGCCATAGTGTTCCGAATATTCGTAATGAAATGATGAGGGAAAAAAAAAGGAGATAAAAATACCACAACGAGATCATAAAACATATTTTTCCGAAAAATAAAAAATAAAAATATAACAAAAATAAATAAATAAATGAATGTTAAACGAAACAACTTTTCCAACAGAATTTACATGTACATAAAAAATGTACGTTATATAAACATATTTTGTAAAATTGTTGAATAAAACTCAAAGCAGATTATCGTGTTTGCCTGGTGAAAAAAAAAAAAAAACAAAAAATCATTGTGACGAGTTGGATTTTATAAAAATATGTACAAAGCTATATATGACATATTCACAAGGGACAACAAGGACTCAGTATTTTATATAAACGTCACTTAATACTTCTCTTTACTCAACATGTATTTCTCATTTTCATCTCGTCTTTTGTTTTAAATAAATATAACAATATAATTAATATCATTATTATTCCAAATATAATATTTTTCTATCCATTATATAAATTACGAGCACATTGGCGAGCTACGCGAGCCTGTATCCATAATTTCTCAAATGTTTATTGTTTATTATTGTTATAAACAAATGCATCCGTAGAAAGCCACAAAAAAATATATTTTACTTCTTCAGAATGTCCTTTATTTAATGGATATTTCAGAAATACTGAGCGACAAATATTTATTGTAAAAAAAAATATTGAAAATAAAAAGACCAGTGAAAAATTATGAAGTTAAAATTTTTTAAAAGTTGGACAATTTTTTTTACAATAAATATTCGTTGCACAGTATTTCTGAAAAATTCATTAAACAAAGGACATTTTGAAGAAGTAAAATATATTTTTTTGTGGTTTTTTACTGATGCATTTGTTTATAACAATAATAAACATTATACATTTTATGTGTCGCGCGGTCTATCAAGCGCTCGTATCCGTTTCCGATTTAATCCTTCGAAGATCACTCTTTGTTTATTTGATTTATTTCGTTAGCAACAAAAAAACAAACTATGTCTCACTCACACTTTTTTTTTTTTGTTTTTTTGTTGCTAACGAAATTAATAAAAAAATAATAGAAAAAGGCAAACAGAAAGAAATTCATTTGAGAGTAAGTGAGAGAAAAACAATGACCAATCAAATGTCCGGAATACCGATGATGTTTGTCCTTTTTATATAAGGATAATTAAAAAAATATAAATTAAATTTTATAATTATAAACGTTCAAAAGTAAACTAATAAATTTGATATTTAATTTTAATTTTTTTTTATAATGTTATATTGTTATAAATTCATATTTAAAATTTAGTAAAAATGTGATATCATATAATCCCAAGAAACACAAAACTACGTACTCTCAGCACTGAAAAAAAAAAAGTAAAAAAAAAAATTTCTTTGTCCTAAAAACGTGACCATTCGTTGTAGACATTTACACACACACAGAGACACAAAAATTTACTTTGTACCAATACGACATGTTCTATTCAATTTTCTATGATTTTATATATTTTTTTTTCTTTTATATTATTTGGTTTTTATATATTATTTAATTTTTTTATTTATATATTTTTATCTCTATCCAGCTTTCTCATAGAACAATTGTAATTTGATATACAATATATATATTTGTAACGTGAAATTTTTTTTAAAATGAAGCTCTGACAATTTTAAAGCTTCACTGAAGTATCATAAAGTATTATAAACCTTCATGAAAAATGTTGAAATAAAGAGTAAAAATATGAGATGACGAAAATATAAAAAAATTTATATTATTTTATATAAATTTTTTGTTATATAAAAATTAAGATAATCTATTTGACGATTTTTTCACGTTTCAAGTGAAAAAAAAAAAAAAATTCAATAAAGTCTATTAAAAATAATATAACATCTACTTGTTTAAAAAAAATAAATTAATAAAATTATTGCAAAAAAATTATTGTTAAATTAAATTTATAAATAAAATTCTATTCTGTTTTAAAAATTAAAAATTTATATTCATAATAAATTAAATTTTATTGCAATAATCATTTGAATAAATCAAATTTAATTTAGATAAAATTAACTATTAAATATATATTATTTAAATATTTAATTTTTTTCAATTACATTATAAATTAATTTATAAAATAATAAAATAATTCAAAATTACATTGATGTGCGTTTACCAAGCAATTTAGCCATCATTTATCGATAATAACACCCCTTTTTTTCTGGTAGGATGGTATACATTTGCATCTCTCTTTTGATCCTTCCTTTATCTCTTTACCTTCGTCCAACTATTCTCCGTAGCGTTCCTCGTTTCCATCAGCATCAGCCGGTCTGACTAAATCTAGAGCATTTCTACTTCGTCTTGGTCCTCAATTTTCTCTCAATATTGCACGATGCCTTCCGGGCATATTGTCATCAATTTATTTCATAAATTGAAATTTTAATATGTTTCGTCTGAGGGATGAATCAATGTGCCCTTTACCTATATATATATATTCAAAATACATTTACAAAAATTGCATTTTATATTACTTTGTTTTTATTTTTTCCATAGCTATTATTTATTCATTTCTTTTTTTATTTTTTTTTCAATTTAAAAAAATGTGATTTGTATAATTATATATCAATTTATTATCATGACTTATCGTTGTGTCATTATCACCTTGCATTAATGCTCTCTCCCTCGTTTTCGTTTAAATAAAAAATAAATTAAATATAAGATAGAAAAGAAAAAAAAATAAATAGTTTAAAAGACAGATGAGTTGGATATATATATAATGAAAGGGTTGAAAATGAGTGTAGCAATATACAAACGCCTGCGGCTTTACTTCACAGTCGTCATTTCATTCGCGACGTTTCTTCCTTTTTGTGGTATACACTGGACTGTTCATTACACGTCCAATAATCTTGAGTACGGACGTTAATCTTCGTCTCTTATTGCCGGGTGAACGATCTTGAGTTTAATTGAGAAATGAGAATATTCGCTTTCTCTGTAAAGAAAACGGAGATGCTATTTTATACCAGTTAAACATTTTAGTGTGATAGGACATTTTTATTTTTATTTTATCATTATATTTGTGAGAAGTTTGTATTTAAGTGTGTAAAAGTGTGTGTGTGTGTGTTTTGTGTCAATGTATATATAAATTGTGGATTTATAAAGATAGAAATTGAGAAATGATAGTCGTCAGATGCTTATTACGTTTCAATTGGAATATCATTTGTAGATGGCTTTTCTTCATCAATAAATTATTTTTAAATTACTTTATTATTGTCGTGGATTTTTAGTTTGTGAATAATCGAAAAAAAATTAATATAATTTATGTATTTATATTTAAATAAATTAAATTAAACAAAAACTTATCAAGTAAAATTTATTATAAATAAATGAACATTTCATTTTTCTTTATTATAATAATTATTAAAATAAAAAATAATAGATAATTAATTTAGAATAAATTAAATAAACAATAAAATTAATCATGTAACTTTTTTATTTGTTGTGTTTTTCAGAAGATTATTATTTTTAAAATAAATATTATTTAACAATTTTACAAATTCAAAAGATGAAAATATATTTGCTAAAAAGCTTGAAGCTATTTGTTCAACTGAACTGGACACTTCTTGCTTTTGTAAAAGGTACATCTTCTGTGGATAATTTATTATATCACGAGGTTGCCAAGTATTGAAAAGAACAAAAGCATTTTCAGATAGTTGAAGAGAGAAATCTATATATATACGTTATGGACGTTATGTTTTTAAGTACGAGTTTCTGCTCATATTGAGGACATTTAATGTACATAGATTTTACAAAAAAAATATATTATTGAAAGTTGATATTTGAAATCAGAAGTGTATATATATTTTTTTATTATTATAAATTGTAGTTGATGAATAAATTATGAGTTTTTAACTCTTTTTATTCGTAAGATATTTATAAAATATTTTCAATAGTTTTTAAATAAATTATCAATCATAAAAAGGTAATAAAAATCTTTGTGTATTGGATAGATTAATTTAGTTGAGATTTTGAAAACAATTATTTAAAAAAATCATTAAATACATTGCTATTCGGAATTTATGTAGAAAAAAAAATACGAAATATCTAAATCAAGCTGGGAAAATTATCTATACCACACTGGCAATAAAGACACTTGTCAGTTTAAACTTGCCAACTTACATATTTAACATCTTGGCAAATGAACAGCATCAACATATTACAACTACAATCATTCGATACATTCGACATACATAATTTACACGTAAGCAATAAAAATAAAAACAATCAAGTAAATTAAAAAAAATAAACAAAGATTGCTTTTTCTTTTTTACTAAAAATCAATTATTCAACTTGAATGTCAATTTACAGCTTTTGACAAGCGTCCAAAATTAGTTAGTCAAATTCTAAAAAAAAATTCAATCATGAGATAAATTTATTTTTGCATGTATTTTACATTTAACTTGAAAAAAAAAAAAATATTTTTCATTAATTATTTTAGATATTGAAGTGGAGAATGGATGGACTTTCACATAAAAATATATTATGATTATGATTATTTTTTTTTTTAGAAAATATTACAAAGATAATTATAACGAATCCACTGGAAATATCGATAATCTTAATGAGTGTATGCTCGATATTTACGAGCCGATAGAAAGTGCCTTTAGTTTATGGACTTTTTTTAATGGTTTATAAAGAATTTAGAATGGAAAAAATTGATATCAGTAAAAATATTTTATTATGAAAAATTCAATAAATTGTTTTTAAAAAAAAATTAAACAGTTGAATAAAAAAAATTGAGTGTTATAAAATGTGGTAATAATTTTTTTGTAATTAATTAATAATTTAAAATATTTTAAAATTATTTTTTAGTTCCATTCATTTAGGATTGTTCGTAGAATAAATTACATGTCGTATATATAAAATTTCAATTTCAATTATAATTAATCAATATTTAGATATAAAATTTATTTTAAATTTAAAATTTATAAATAAAATATAATTTTTAATTTTTTAAATATTATTATTTTGACAGGATATTATTTTAGAGATAGTATCAAGTATCTGACGAATATAAAAAAACATGTTATTTTTCATTGTCAAATATCAAATTTCATCAAAGGATTATCAAGATAAATTAATTGATATTAATGGAATCAATAAATACTGCTGTCAACAACCAGTATCATACAAAAATTTTCAATGATTTATTTATAAAATTTAACAATTTTAATATCTTTAATTAAATTTCAAAATAATCGAATTAAATATTTATTTATTTACAAATTATTTTATTTAAAAAAATTAATTTACAGTGTATATAAAAAAAAAAAANAAAAAAAAAAAAAAAAAAACAAAATACTTTTAAATTCTATAAAAATTTGTAAACTTTTCATAAATTTTTTTTTGTTTATATTTATAATTCAAAGTATTATATAAGTCAAAGTTAATATAAATTTACTCAATTAAAATTAAGAAAAAAAATATATATATAAAATTTTTGATTTTAACAAGTGTTTAAGGTACTCATAGCGAAAGTTAGTGTAATTATAATCAATTTATCAAAATTCAAGTAAAACCTCAGGGCATTGCTCTAATACATGAAAAACTTTTACAAGAGCTGTTAACTCAAAATTGGTCATATTAATGTGCAGCTAATATATCGAGGTATATTATCACAGGATAAACATATACATATACAAAATAACAAACTTCTTTGTATACATAAAATATAGATATATATTTTGTACATTGCAAGTGTACGTGCATCAAAAGTTTTAGTCAATTTTTTTTTTTTCATTTTTTTTTATCGCTTCTTTTTTTAACCCTTTCAAAGCAAACTATTCCCTTCAGGCAGTTTAGTTGCTTCTAGTATCGACTGCTTTTGCGGTCAGAAGAAAGGCACAGAGCTTGAAGGCAAAGTTTTAATGACGATCCAGAGCTTAATTTATAATCCAACACTTTGCCTTTCAGACATTCTCGATTCACTTCGATTTTCATGCAGGTGTAGCAATCGATACGCGATAATCCAACTAACGGAATATTTTTTTTTTTTTTACAAAATTGCATTTTATCTTAATCTACATTTTTTTATTATTTTTATTATTTTTATTTATCTTTTTTCTTGTTTTTTTTTTTTTTCTTTCATTCACAAAGACTTGCCTGCAATTTTTCTCGCTCTATTTTTTTTTATTTTATTTTCAATTAATTATCATTTTTCAATAGCACTCTTGATCTCGCAATTTTTCAATGTCTAAATTTCATCTAGTGAATATTTTTTTTTATTTCTTTTATTATTATTTTTTGTATTTTTAGTTGATTTTATTTTTTCTTTAGCTTTCTTCAACACGTATTCCATTATACGTATGTGTTTTGGATTTATGGTGCACTCACATTGGAAAGATTTACTCTGGCAATGGGATTTACCTTTTGTAACTGGGTGCATTAACGTTAACATGGCCCATGCATGGCGATAAGCTCTCTCTAAGGGATAATTTTTGCGATAAACTCAACTAAAATGTGCGTCCTTAGTTTATGTTATCCTCGTGAGTTTTTAAGCACAATTCTCGTTGGTTACACCAGGGAGTTACACCAATGAAAAAAATTTGACCACACAGAAATCAGAACAAAAAAAAAATCATATATATAAATTTAAATGTTGAAAAAAAAAAATCTCATAGTGGAATCAAGCACTGGACATGTACAATGTTTAAAAAATAAAATTAAATCTCATTTCTAATGAAATAAATTTTTAAAAATAAGTATTTTATTTTATTATTAAATAAATGAATATAATCAATTATCAATTTATCAAATTTAATAATTAATAGTTTAATATTTATTTCAAAAATGAGTGATAATAATGATTTTTATGGTGATTTAAAAATTGCACAATTATTTAAAATTATTTGCTATTTTTAAATCATCTGATTGCACTAAAACTTCAAGTGCCCAAATCCTCGAAATTAATTACTGTTAATTACTGTCAAGTATTTTTAAATTTGTATAAATTATTAAATTATGTTACTTTAATTTTTTTAATTTTTTTATTTCAATCACATATCCTGAAATACTATTCTAACGTCTGACTAAAACTTGAGATGTTCTACTTACGCCAATTTGAATTACAAGTTGTAATAAAATTATACTAATTTAAATTCAATGAATAACCATTATTAGGAAAAACTTGAAAACACGTCAATTCATTTAAAGTTACATGACATCATTTAAAAATCTTCTCGGTTTTTTTACCATAAAAATAACAAGTGTCTTACTCCTCGTTATTATGATTTTTATATAAATAATATGATCCAGGCATAAAAAAAATATCTATATATAAAATAAAAGCAAAGAAAAGTAAAGAAAAAAAATCAGTGAAATACCTGGTGAATTCTGACATATGAGACATGCCAAAATTGGCTTTATAAATAATAATTTTTTTTCTTTTTTATTATTTTATATTTTTTTATAAATTGTCAATGAAGTGTCTATCAAATTGACATGGGTTTTGAGATATGCCAGATATGAATTTGCGAGTAACATGATGGTGACCGCGCATCCAATTTCCAGACTATTACGATCGATAACAATATTCTGACAGTTTATCTCAGGTGTTTTGTGTTATAATTTATTTTAATATTTTACTAATATCATAGCTTATAATATTTCTTGGAAAATAATTTATTTAATATTCCGTTTTAATTTATTTTTAACCAGTTAGACTGCCACTTACCTAGCTATACTGAAATTTCATAAACATAATTAATCAATTTGAAAAATTAACGAATAAAAAAAGAAAATTTTTAAATTATTTTTTATAAAATTATAAGCGATATTTTAACAAGTAAATAATTTTTTTTATCAACTAATCTTTTAGTTAAATAAGTGATAATAATTCTTTTTTTTCTTAATTCAATTGATGTCACTTAATGCTCGATTAAATTTATACTTCAATTATTGAAATTGAAAATCGATAATAAATGGATATTACAATTTCTCAATATTGAACAAACACTTTTTCGTGACAAATTTACCACCGTCGTGATTAAAATCACTCAAATAAACGAGAATTAGTCCAAGTTATTTTTTAACTGTCTTTTTTTTTTTTTTTTTTAAATATAAAATACTAGCAAGAATTAAATCAACGCGACAAAAACAACTCGATGGAAAATTGATTTTATAAATTGAAAAAAAGTTTTAAATTATAAGAAAAAATGTAATTTTTTTTCATCCATATGCATTGGATTTATCATTGAATAAATATTTTTACAGTGATAAAAACTTTGTCGTTTTATATTTTTTTTTTTTTCTCTAGATGTCTACGCTTTGTTAATTCTTATTTACTCAAATTTCTCGCTTCGTCGTAAATTATCTTTTCTCGTTTATTGTAAAGTTTAATGTAAATTTTTTTTATTTTTTTTATTTCACCTGCTATTTATTATTTTATTTACTTTTTCAGAGAAAAATGACCAAAGGCTTTTTTTTATTTTTCATATTTTCTAGTGGTCGTTGCTTTTTTTCTACTAAAGTCGTATTTTTTATTTTTTTTTATTTTCAAGTGAAACTTTCTTTTTAAAGTTGACTCATTAAGAAGCATTCATTTGTCATCAACTTTTAACGGTATACTTATCATTTTTTCTTTTTTTTTTTATATATTTTATCATAGTTTTTCATATTTTCTTTTAAATACATTTTCATGTTTTTTTTTTTAACTTTTAAAATACTTTTTTTATTGAATCACACTGAATGTTTAAATTCTTTTATCTTATCAATTAAATATTTTTTTCTTCTGGCCAAAATGAGCTTAATATTTTTTAATTGTTTCTATTATAAAAAAAAACAATAATAATATTAAATTGATAAATAAATTAATTAAAAAATCCATCAACAAAATAAAAAATAATTAAATTCATAAATAAAAATAAAAACTTAATCAAACTTATATACCAACAAATTCTATTTTTCTTTTCTATTATAAATAAAAACAATGTAAAAAAGAAAAAAAAAACGGAAATAATACATATTCTTATACAGCGTTTTCAACTCTGATTTTATATTATATCATTCTCCTTGGTCTATTTTATTTTTTCATTTTTATACTTTTAATTTTTTGCGGAGTGTATTTATACATATATATATATATTGTCTAGCCCGCGGTAATTGATAAGACAAGTAGAGTTGCGAATACACTGCACACATTCATTTGAGCGAAAAGAATACAAAGCTTCCGGTGACACACATACATGTGTGCACATATAATATATAACACACATAACAACCCTCTAGCTGACACCCTGTATTACACACATACATATTTGTATTCTAAAATTTTGCACATATTTTATATGTGTTCATAGGAAGCTAACGCTGTAGGCGGAGTCATTATTTCGAGACGGTTTTCGAGTAGTTTATACTAGAACTACACATACACGTACACATTATTATATATACTTATTTATTTATTTTTTTTATTTAATATTTTTTATTTTGCGTATGTATTTTCAACATGTATATATATTAACTGTCACATAGGCTGCCCACTATTGTAGATATCTTAGTATTAGTATTTTTTTTTAATTTTTGTTTTTTTTTTTTTAACATGTGTATGTATTTTCTGGCTGGAGTATAACCACTACTTTTTGGTGCTGGTTATTCACTGCACCAAATGTTAAAATAAAAATATATATATGGTTAACTATTTTAAGTGCAACGAGGTGAAATAAAATTTGCCATTGTACGACTGGCTTAACTGTAAAGCTTAACTAAAATAAAAAAAATAATTTACTTGATATTTATTTTTTTTTTTTTTTGATAGATATATACACTGATTTTATTGTAATACATATTGTATTTTTTTTATCCTGAATGTATGATCTGTATGCAATTTTTTTTTTAAATAAATATATCTAGTTAATTTTTTTTTTCTTTTGTTATTTTAAATTTATGATTTTTCTACATATTCAATTGAGAGATGAAAAGAAAAAAAAAAAAAAATATGAATGTTTGATTAGTATATATGTACGTGTTAAAAATATATATTTGACATGTATAAATTGTATATTTGTAAAACGTGATACAAGCTTATTGAATATTACTGTTTGACTTGGAATCATTTTAAATTGAATTGAGTTTCTGATTGTGGCTGGTATTGGCATTTTGTGGTGGGCATTCAATGCTGTGAAATTTGTTAGATCGATAATATACTATTTGTTATTAAATTACTACAATGGCTAACTATTTTAACCACTTATTTAATACAGAAAAAAATACCAAGAAAATATACATTGTAGTTGATATTAATTCTTGAAATCAAATCAGGAATAAAATTTTTCCGCTCAAATAATCCTGAAATAAAATAGTCTGATTAATAATTGTCTCGGGAAAATAAAAAAGCTTTCTTTCAAATGAAAATTAATGTTAGCTCTTGATCTTTAATCTCATCGAATTTAAAATGACGTTGAAAAGAGTTTAATCAAAAATTAAACGATGGATTTTTTTATCATGACAAAAATTAATTAATTACATGCCTGTAAACGAATTAAAGCTCAAGTGACTTGAAAATTTAATAGAAAATTATTTAAACAATACAAAAGAGATTTTGAATATCAAAATACAGTTCATAAAAAATTAATAAATTTACCATTATTAAAATACAATTGTACATATTTTTTCGAGTAAATTTTATCTGCAAATACTGAATTTTTTTATTTCATATGAAAATAAAATACATGAAGGTTAATTAAAAAATAATGATGGCTTGTATATAAAAACTAAATAAAAACAAATATATATTAAAAAAAGTAATTAACTTAATAATTCCCATGCAGTTGTATTTCATATTTCTTGGTGAAAATTAATTAATCATTATATTGTAATGAATGTTTCTATTCATTTAAAATTTAATTATTCAAATATTATAAAATATAAAATATTTTTATTTACTTTTTCTATTATTTAATACATCATTTCACCAATAAAAAATATTAAATCTTAAAATTAATAAATATAAATTATTAAAAATAATAGTTTATCATGATACATCACTGTTGAATACGATAACAGTGTTATTGACACAAAATCCCTCGATATTTTCTTTTCTCATCCACTCAACTCAGCAGTGGTTTTGTCATCTAACGTTAAATGGAATAACCAAGCCAAAAGTTACAGTGTTGGCAAAGTACGAGATGTCATTTGAAAGAAAAAGTATAGAGTAGAAAAAAAAATATTTAATACATGTATATAAAACAAACAGAAAAACAAAGTATAGGTAGAGTTTGATAAATAAAACGAAGAAAATCTTGGTATACTTGTATAAATATAAACTAACTATATATGTATTATGTATATATGTATTTATATATACTTAGGCAGGAGGATAAAGACAAGGGGAAAATAAAAATACGAAAAGAGACAAAAATTGAAGATAAAGGTAAAGTCAAGGGGGTGAAAGTTGTGCAAATAATAAAAAAATACAATATATCATATATTTATCTATAGACATATATTTACACATCGATTTTTTATCATCTTTTGACACTTTTAAAATTTTAAAATATATTTCATCCTTTTTATTTTAACGAGCACGAGCCTGTATCCATAATTTCTAAAATGTTTATTGTTTATTATTGTTATAAAAAAATGCATCAGTAGAAATCCACAAAAAAATATATTTTACTTCTTCAAAATGTCCTTTATTTAATGGATATTTCAGAAATACTGTGCAACAAATATTTATTGTAAAAAAAAATATTGAAAATAAAAAGACCAGTGGAAAATTATGAAGTTCAAATTTTTTAAAAGGTGAAACAATTTTTTTTACAATAAATATTTGTTGTACAGTATTTCTGAAAAATCCATTAAATAAAGGACATTTTGAAGAAGTAAAATATATTTTTTTGTCGATTTCTACTGATGCATTTGTTTATAACAATAATAAACAATAAACATTTTATGTGTCGCGTGGTCTATCAAGCGCTCGTATATGTTACCGATTTAATCCTTCGAAGATCACTCTTTGTTTATTTGAGTTATTTCGTTAGCAACAAAAAAACAAACTATGTCTCACTCACTCTTTTTTTTTTTGTTTTTTTGTTGCTAACGAAATAAATAAAAAAATAATAGAAAAAGGCAAACAGAAAGAAATTCATATGAGAGTAAGTGAGAGAAAAACAATGACCAATCAAATGTCCGGAAGACCGCTGATGTTTGTCCTTTTTATATAAGATAAGAATATATAATGTTTTTTAAATATGCTCTTTTTTTTTTTTTGATTTTCTGCACCTTTGAAGTGAATAAAATTATCCATAATGTTTAAAAAATAAATTTATAAATAACATATAAATTTTCCTTAAACTTTTTTTTTCATTTTGAGAATAATTTATATACTGTGTTGTAAATGTGTATATGTGAAAATAGTTGACAATATTATTGAAATGCTTATTGAATCAAAACACGTATTACGAAAATTTATCTAATGATTCTTTTTAAATAAAAATTCACATAAGTGTTATGTTTAATCGTATCATTATATTTTTTTCAATAAATTTTAAGTTGAATATTTTATTATATATTTTCTTTTCATTTCATTTAACTTATTTTTTTGGATCGCGTGAATAGGTATTTTTTTTAATCTTCTATTTCAAGAGTTGTTATTATTTATTTTTATTCTCAACTTGAGTGATGTTTTTATTATTATTATTAGGATTTTTTTCTATCATCATTCAACCTTTTTTTTTGGTCGTTTACCTGGATGTACTTCTCAATCAAGATAAAATATATATATATTGAAAAGAAAAGCTCATCGATTTTCAACACCTTGAGTATCAAAATATAATTTATCTCGGTCATTGGTCAACACGAATACATTCACATCACGTGAGATTCATGTCACGTGCGTAGAAAAATTCATGAGAGTTCACAGTTGGACAGAATGGGTCACACACATAACCGACGAGGTGAAAAATACTCTGATTTCAACCAACGAATACTTGATATTTTTTTTTCACTAACTTTTTTTGTATATAATTTTTCGTCATTATTTAAAATGGTTTTATATTTTTTTTTCGACACAATATTATTATTCTAAATGAAGGGAATCATAAAATTTCAAGATTGAAATTTTGTTAGAATTTTTTTATTCAGATATATATTAAGCATGTATTTTCTCTTCTTTTTTTTTCTAAAGAAAATTTGCTAGAATGAAAAAAGACACAAGTTTAATCTACTTGTAGTTTTTCTTTTGTTAAAAATTTTTTTTTACATGGCATATTGAGTGGAAAAAAAAAAAAAGTATGTTAAAACACACAAAATATTTTTGAAAACATTCAACGATTGTGTATTTCGATAAGAAAAGAATTGAAAAACAGGAGAATTGCCAAACGTTTCAGGCAAATGACTCGAAAAATATAAAATGGATATAAGTTTAGAAAAAAGAAAAAAAATTGCGGGTGGGGAAAAAAATTAAACGAAAAAGTTTTATGTTGATTTTTAAGTACAGTGTGTATGTGTGTGTAAAGTCATTTAAAAAAGATTTCAACTGCCTTTATCATGTTTGAAAAAAAAAAAAAAAATGTATATATATATATATATTTATTGCTACTTCAATGGCTACTTTTTAAATCACTTTTTTTTTTTTTTATTTAGGATAAGTAAGTCGGGTTTTTTCATCGCAATATTCAGGTTATTATATCCATTTAAAACATTCTTATCAATATGAGATTTTTGATATCATTTTCGACCCTCTTTTACTCCACGCATTATTACTATTATTATTTTTTTTTAATTTTATTTATTTTTATTGCTCAATTTTATTTTATATTTTTTTTGTCAAGGTCGTAGATGGGGATTAAGAATCAAAAGGGAGATGAAAGAAAAAAAAGTAAATAGGGTTCTGTTTTACGCAAGGAAAAAAAATAATATCCTCTTATTTTCAAGAAATAAATATCATACAACAAAATATTAAGCTTTAAGTAACAGATATAAATTAATTATAAAATAATCAGTAAAAAAATAATTATTATTTAATTGATATTTTATTCATTTATTTATTTATTTATTTATTTATTTATTTATTTATTTATTTATTTATTTATTTATTTGCATAAGTCCAGGGTATTAAACCATGATAGGACTACAGCACATTTAGAGCATTACATTACTAATAAATTTCACAGTTATAATAATAATTATTATTATTAATATTAATAATAATAATAATAATAATTATTATTATTATTAATATTAATAACAACGACTATGTGTAGCTGAATTATATAATTAAACAGTATCAGAACATACTAATTAAATATAAATTAATATGATTATAAATTAAAAAAAAAAACAAACATTCCATAGAATATTTGAAAGGTAAATATTAAAAAAATTAAATTTGAAATGTCGAAAAGATAATATGATAAAAGTAAATTTAAAAGAAAAAGCAAATAAATTGTTAAATGGTTGATTTACTTATTTATCATAATTATTGAGATGATTTTAAATAGTCATTGTGTGATTTTGTTGATCAAAATCGTTATTGGCACCGATACGGGGAAATTTACGGGATAGACGGGGACATTTACGGCTGTAAGTTTTTCCGTAACTTGTATAAATGTCTCCGTAAATTCCTCCGTATTTGGTACCAATAGCGTTACCGTTTGTTGATATGTTACTATGTTTGTATATTATTTTAATATAATGATTCATTCTAATTTTAAATATTTAATGATTTTTCATACCAACAAACGCAACAAGATATTTTTTTTTTTTATTTTTTTTTTGTAAAAATTATTAATCAGGATACTTTATATGAAATTTATTGTACTGGTACATTTGTCTTTAAAATATTTTAAACATAACAAGATCGATATTGCATCATCTATATTTGATCAATCGCATCCAAGTTTTGTGATTGACCTTCTGTATTTATTTATTTAACAACAAACGTTTCGATTGAAAATTCAAAATACGGATAATTATCAGAGGGTTTTGGTTTATATATTCACAAATTTTGAGAATTTTTCAGCTTTGCGTTTGTTGTTGAATAAATAAATAAAAAACAAGAAAAATATGCATCCGTTCCATTGGCTGTATCTCGCAATCAACTCTATACAACCGACAATTTGAGTGACTACAAATTCTTAAGAGTCTCATCAATTATATCTACGTACTATTTTCTTTCCCGTACAATTTCGAGTCATATAATTTAGCATTCACTCTATCTTTTTGTTTTGTTTTATGTGACTTTCATAATAGCTATTATGCAAAATTTAACAAGGACATTATACTATTGTGATATTGTATATGAACTGAATAATGTATATATATGTTTCACGATTCCAAATAATCTAATAACATCGTTAATATGTGGAACGCACATTGCCAAAATACTTCCCATGTTGAACCACGTCTTCACATCAGCGGTTTAAATGGCAATTGTATTGTACCGTCGTCTGGTTTTCATAACAAGTTAATATTTTCAAATAATGTACGTACATGTTATTTTATATCAAAACTTTATACATTTTATAATTTGTTTTGACTCTTGTTATTCATTTTATATAATTTCCTTTTTTTTTTATTTTTTTAAATTTAACAAACTGATATTATCCTGACCAAACAATTTTGTTTTATCCCTCTCTATAATAATTGAATTTATTTTAATTTAAATTTTTGGTAAATAAAAAATTTTTTTATTCAAATAAATTTAATTGAAATAAAATAAATACAAATTTTCATTTTCATACAAATTTTTTTCCATTATCACTATGATAAAAATAAAAATAAAAAAACTTTCTGGTTATATTTGTATAATTTTTTTTTAAAATTAAAATTCATTTTTAATAAAAATAAAAAATTGAAAATGAAATTTTACTATAAAAATAAGAAAGTAGATCAATTTTAAAAATAAAAAATTTTAAATTTGAGTAAATTGAACAATTTACTAGGATTGCATAAAGAAAAATCACAGTTAAAGCAGAAAATGAAGATAATCAGTATAATGAAAGTAGATTTGAAATAATGATAATAAAAGTAGCGAAAAAAAAAAAAAAATCAATATAGTAGAACATTCTGTGGAGTTAGTCTAGTGAAAAACACAACACAGATATACCAAGTATATATATACCACAACTGATTATATCACTTTGCACGAAAATTTTAAGTGCATGCGAGCTTACTTGTGGTATAAAATACAAACATATATACATAAAAAATATATATAATAATAATAAATACATATATCATGAAAACTTTTCGAGATTATTATACAATATATGCATATCCTCTAAATCTGAATTTCAAAAACAAGGTAAAACACTGTGTTGTATTTGATGTCTCCATTTATAGTCATTTATTATTAATATGTTAAACAGGAAATTGATGTTTCTTAGAAAACTTTTACTTCTCTTTTTTTGGTAAATTCCCTTGAGTAAAAAAAAAGGTAGATGATGAAGAGCAGATGAGATAAAATAATGATAAGAAAAATAAGTAAAAAAAAAAAACTTCTTATTGCTTCAAGGTTTTTTTCACTTTATATTATTTATTTTATTTTTTTAATTCAAAGGCCTCTCAGAGGATTGAAGATATTTTTACAATTAACACTGTTCATTATTTTTTGGGTAAAAATGATTTTACAAGTGAGATAATTACCAACGATATTTAACCTTTTTTTTTATTTATGTATTTATTTTTTTGAGCTTTATATTTTTAATTAGATACTAATATTATTTTCTTTTTTAGATTGTCTTTTAATGATGCATCTTTTTTTTTATTGAAGTAAAGATTAATCTTATTGATAGTTTAATAGAAAAAAAGTTTGTCTTTCAGTGGGTAACCATATGTGAATAATCGACAAAGAAATTAACAGTTGGAATTCACAATACCGTCGATCATCAGTTTGATAGAATAAAGGCTGACTAAACGTGGACTTGTTCTACTGAATAATGCATTGTATAAAATATATACTATTTTAAAATAAATTTCTTTTTGTTAATGATATTGGATTACTAACGAACATTTCCCCAAATTTTCATATTGTTAATAATTTTTAATTAATATTTCATGGAAATAAAAATACAGTTAAACATTTATAAAATAAAAAAAAATTAGTGAGTGAGTGAGACATAGATTGTTTTTTTTTTGCTAACGAAATAAATCAAATAAACAAAGAGTGATCTTCGAAGGATTAAATCGGTAACATATACGAGCGCTTGATAGACCGCGCGACACATAAAATGTTTATTGTTTATTATTGTTATAAACAAATGCATCAGTAGAAATCCACAAAAAAATATATTTTACTTCTTCAAAATGTCCTTTATTTAATGGATTTTTCAGAAATACTGTGCAACAAATATTTATTGTAAAAAAAATTGTTTCAACTTTTAAAAAATTTTAACTTCATAATTTTCCACTGGTCTTTTTATTTTCAATATTTTTTTTTACAATAAATATTTGTTGCACAGTATTTCTGAAATATCCATTAAATAAAGGACATTTTGAAGAAGTAAAATATATTTTTTTGTGGTTTTCTACTGATGCATTTTTTTATAACAATAATAAACAATAAACATTTTAGAAATTATGAATACAGGCGCGCGTAGCGCGCCAATGTGCTCGTAGAATTAAATTGGAGATACATTGTCCTCATTTTTATTTCAAGTTTTTTAACAGTTAAGCTTGTTTCTTAGAAAAACAAGGACATCCAAGTATTTTCCACGAAATTATAATGACTAAAATATATTTATTTAATTTTTATTTTTAGATTTTAATTGGTTTCTTTTTATTTTTTTTTGCATTTTACCACTGCAAATATAAATTTCAGAATAAAATTTTAACGCTATAATTATTTAGATTTAGAACGATTGAATGAAAATTTGTAATTGTTACATATTATATAAAGCTATAGCAACATACATTGACCTGATTATATAGTCCTAAATATATATGTGTATTTTTTATCAAAAATCTAATGAGCTTAATGCACGCTATTCATTTGTTTACAGCTCAAAATTTATGCATATTTTTTATAAAGATAAAATAAATAATAATAATACTTAAAAGCTTTATTTAGAATAAAAAAATACCTCTGAATTATTTAAAGGTAATTTTCTTATTTAAAAATCAATTATTTGTATAATTTTTTTATTTTTAAACTTAGAGAAAGTTGATTCTCTGGAAAGTATTCACTTGGAAATCTGATGTATTTTGAATTTTTTTTTTTTTGTTACATTCATTTTATTCTGATTTCTTATTTCTTTTCATATATGTGTATTTATTTATTTATTTATTTTCTTCGCTTAAAGTCTGATTTTACAAAACTTTTCGATATATTCGCACAGCAAATAAATTTAAACTCCGCATTGCAGTATTTTTCAAACATATTTACTTAAATCTGTACAAATCTTTACTCTCATTTTACCAAAAAAAAAAAATTTTTTATGTTGTTTTTCATTTTTTCTTTTATTTAACATTTTCTTTGTAGTTATTTATTTTTTATTCATTCAAGTTTTTTATTATTGTTATTTTATATATTTATTTTATTTTATTATTTTCTTTTGTATATAAATATAGATATATAAATTCTATAGGTATTTTTTTTTTCAAGTTGTAAAGGCACCACATTGGCGGTAGTTTTTTTATTTTTATTTTTTTTTTTTTGTTAAAAACCATCATATAAAATACAACAAGTAAAAGTTGTAAAGAGAAAAATTTTTAGCTACCAGTAGGATAAATTTTGTTTCAAGTATAAAATTTAGTATTAAAAAAATTGGACAATATTTTTACATTTCGAGTATGAGTTTGTCGTATAGCTCAAGAAACAAAACGGCTATTGACGCCTCTTGTGCTTTGACCGAGACCTTTTTTCGTCTACAACTGCACAAAGTATTTTATATTTTTTTTTTTTCAATATATATATATATTGTTTATTTTTTTATTTTCTCTCTTGACTTTTTGAAACATGAATTTTACAAATAACATCCTGTATTTAAAAATAATAAAAAAAATATAATACAAAATATCTTGATGTGGTTGTCGGCATAAATTTGTAAAGAAAAAAATAAAAAAAAGTATTATAGAAAATTCTGAATCACATATTTTATAAAAATATTTTTTATATAAAAATTTAAGTTTAGAAAAATTCAACATTATACGATATACCTTGATTAAAATAAATAAATTTGTATTTTTAATTTTTTTAATATTCAAATACAAAGTTTTTAATAAAAATTTTCTAATAAAACTTATAACAATAAGAAATTTAAAAAATTACAATTTTTTTTATTCAAAATAATAAACTAAATCTTTCTTATTCAAAAAAAAAAACAAATGAATAAAGTAATAATCAAGTTTTTACGATGATAAAAACAACTGACATTTATTTTTCATATTTATAATTTTATTTTATTTTTTTTTTCTTTTGTCGTCTGGGATTAAAAAAGCAACCAGTTTGAGCATGCACTCGAGGTCATTGCTCTGGTTTATATAAACTCTTATTATAAACCCACGTGTATATATATACTTAAAATATACATGCATAATAACGCAGGTTGTTCGCGACAGTCGCGGCAGTACAAATTGAATTTGTAGTTTACGGTTATATTCTTAATTAACCATAAAAAAAATACTGTGTTATACCAAGCGAATGATAACGATACATATATCCATGATATTAATAATCTAAAAATATTATTATTATATTTAATTTAATTATAATTATTATTTTTTTTTTTTTGAATTATTAAATCTTGAAATTTTTAATGTTTATATTATGTTTAATTAGCATATCACTTTTCTTAAATTTGTGTCATTCTGCACTGAAAAATTTTATCATTAAAAGTGTCGAGTTAATTAAAATAATGTTTTAAAAAAAATTTTACTTTATAATATTATAAAAATGTAATTTATTTATTTATTTTTTTTTTTTTTGAAGTATTTTGTTTAGAAGTTTTTTCTAAATTTTCTTTATAAAAATTGATAATAAAGAAAATGAATATAAATAAAGAATATAAAAAAATATGAGGTATATATAATGGCTTATATTGTGATCTGTATAAGCGTGCATTTTTCGACTATATGAATTGCAAATTGTTACAAAGTTGTTCACCTCACGTAGTGAGCTTTTGCAATCGCATTGCTCGGCAAGTTTTCTTTATCTTCTTTCTCACAATATACATACATAGACTCTCATTTTATATGATAACAAATATATATATATATAGTATTTGCACAAAGTGCAAAACGCTTTTTTGCTGACCCCGGAGTGTCATCATATAATGCAAACGTAAATATATTTTATTTGAAACACACAAGTAGCTGGAAATAAGGTGGTAAGTTTAACACTTGTTTTTTATATACTCATTCACTTTTTTTATTATTATTATTTTTTCAATATTGAAAAATTTATTTTACGTTATTTTAATGAATTTCAGATTTATTTAAATTCATTATAACTAAATTGATATACATTCAGCCGATGGACTTTTACTTGAAAATTTAAGTGTTTAAAAAAGCAAAAAAAAATTCATTTTCAATGGAATAAATTTTTTTATATACAAATAAATAAATAAATAAAAAATTGATATTTTTTTATTGATGATAAATTAATGCAATAAATTATTAATTAAATTTTTATAAATAATAGTTTTATATTTTTTTTAATATTGATTTTTTTGGTAATTTTAAAAATTGTAGAATTATTTTGAATCTTTTGCTATTTTTAAATCATCAGTAAAAATTCCATGAAATTATTAATAATTAGTGAAAAATATTTTTAAATTTGTATCAAGGATTAAATTGTGTTTCTTCAATTTTTTTTTATTTCAATTACATATTCTGAAATACTATTTTAACGTCTGACTAAAGCTTGAGTCGTTCTACTCACGCACGTTTGAATTACAAGCTATAGAATTTTGATAATTTAAATTCAATAAATAACATTTATTTGGAAAAATTTGACAAGACTTTGAGTCATTTAAAATTGCGTAATATTATTGAGAGAAATCATTTCAATCTTGAAATGACTTGATGACTAAAATAACCAGTGTCAAACTCTCTTACATAATTATCAATTGAAACGATTTTTTTTTTTTTTTTTATCTTCATTTAATGCTCTTTTTTTTCATTTAAATATTATTTTGTCATAAAAATTTATAGAATAAATATATAGCCACATGTTTACCGATAAATACATACACACTTGTACGATATCTTATTTCGAATCTTAAATAAAAGAAACAGAATAATATAAGGATCACTAAAATGGCATATTATTATTCCATGTGTGTTGTCTAACACTCTTTGAAAATATATACATGTATAAATAAAAAAAAAAAAAAATATCGAAAATAATACAAAGTATGTATACGTAAGATAAAAAATATATATCAAACTTAAAACAAAGAATTCATATAAAATGTAAAAATGAAAATAAAAAAAATAAAATAAATGAAAATATGGATCTTTGATAAAACAGTTTATACAGTCCAGGGAATAAAAACGTGCACATATTTCCATATATTTTTTATTTTACATATGTACGTGTGTAAAAGAAGAAAAAGAATAAGTAAAAAAAAAAAAAAAAAAATTATAAAATTTTTTTTTATATTCTTTTAAGTTTAAATTCTGACGGTTTTTAATTTATTTTTAAAAGTTCACAGCTAGCTTTGAATATGGTATATAGTTTTTTTTAGAAAAATATATGTCCATGAGGCTATGTATACCTATATATATCCATAATTTTTCCTTTTCCAATGCGAATAGACACGAGAAAAATTCCAAAGACACGAACGACGCCCGGGATCTCGTAAATCTTTGTCCCTTTAGTATAAAAATGCAAGCTAACTTTGCAATGCATTCTCCATAGCTATCATCTTTTTATATATATACGTATTTTTTTTTTTGTTTTTAAAACTTGAGACAAAATGCTGGGGATCAGTGCCTTGCGGG
>MKYW01000009.1:90265-111188 GCA_015776835.1 Aphidius ervi
AAAAAAAAAAAAAATGTTAAAAAATGAATAGAAAAATCAGATTGTTTGCATTTTCTGTAGGGTTTAAAATTTATATAACATATTTCAGATCAAAAAATAAGCATCAATTTTTTGTCTACCATATATCTAATTTATTATTTTCATTTTTGATTTTAAAAATTTATTGTATAAATTTAATTTAATCCCATCAAATGATAAACAAACTGTGAAAATAAAAATTACAAATTTCGTCTTTTTTCTTTATTAATTATAAATTAATTCAAATATCATAAAAAAAAATAAATAAAATATAAAAATAATAATCACAATATCAATAATATTTAAAAATAAAAATAAATAAAATTAATGTCACTTAATTTTATGGCAAAACAATCACCAATTTTTTAAAAAAAGTTCAATGTATATTTTATATTAAAAATAAGATGAATGTATTAAAGATAAAAAAAAAAAAAAATTGATGACTTGGTATATAAAAATGTATATAAATTTTTCTATACAACATCGATATATTGGCTTTTATAAATATATATGAATATATGTATATTTAATGTCGATATACCTATTTATATATTTTTTTATTCCATTATGCACAGTTGAACACCGATCACTCTTCTTTTTTTTTTTTCAACATCATCCAAAGTACCATCTCATACCCAATTTTTTTCATATTATTTTTAATACTTATTTTTTTTATTTTCTCTTCATGACATCCTCACCCTTATCCTTCCACCCTTTTTCTACCACCCCACACTTCTATTTTTTTATTTATTTATTTTATTTTTTTTTTTTTACTTCCTTAAAGTCACCTTTCCTCTCCATGTCGTGTTCCTATCTGCTGCCTGATGTTCGCATTCAACAAAAGCCAATAAGAAGATTACGATACGATGAGATTGGATTTTGATACTCAAGTTACTATCACATTGACAATCCTAAAATTCGAAATTAAATTCACTTCAATATTCTCGACAAATTGCCAATGAGAATATTTTTTTTTTTTTTTTATAATATTCATTTGTCATTTAAATGTTTAAAAAAACAAAATTATAATTATTTATTTAATTTTTTTTATAAATCTACTTTTGTCCCAGACACATTGCACAATATTTTTTTAATATAATTTTTTTTTATCAATTAAAATGTTATTATAACAAAACAATTATTTAATTTTTAATTAGAATTTTTATCAAACGATATATAATTATTTTGAGGTACTAAAAAACAATTTTCATTGATTTACAAATAAAAATAATTATTAATTAAAAAATAGTACAAAAATTATTAGTTTTAAATTGCTAATCAATTGCTCTACATCTGATAAATTAAATTTCAACTTTCACGATAAAAATGTCACATGCAATATACAATTTAAAAAATTATTTTCAATCATATCTTTTATCACGATAGATGAATCTTAAAAAAAAAAAAAGAAATTCATACAGTTTATTTTCATTTCAATGTCCTTGACATAATCCTGAATATTTTTTTTTATATAATTAAATTCAATAACCATTGAGATATTCAAAGCAGCACGTTATCAATTTCAAAGTACCATCATTTATATTTTTTTTTTTCAAGTAATAAAAATATATATAACAAAAAAATAATAATCATCTTGTTATAGACATATTATGATAACTATGTAAATATTCGAAAAAAAAAATGACAATAGAAAAATCATATAATATATTCAAAAATAAAACAAAATGGTTACCAAGATATTCACTACTGAATAAATCTTTTGTTCATAATTCTTTAGAAGTAAAAAATGGAATAATAATTAACAATTCTTATGAGGGTCATTGTTCATCATATTATGCTGAGAGCATCAAAACCCATTATGATGAATCAAAGAAAATTTGATTATTATTATTTAATTTAAATAGTACCTAATTTGCAATTTAAAAAAAAAAAAAAAAACAAATATAATTTAAATATTTATATTTAAATAATTTCATTAAATATTCTATTATTTTAGAAATGAAAAAAATAAACTTTAAAAAGATTAAATAAAATTTTAAATTTTTTCAAGTGATTATATAATTTTTTTTTAATTATTTAAAAATATTTTTGTAAAGTTTATGAATTTTTTAAATATCTAGTTGAATAATAAATTGACATATTTGATAAATTAATTTCATTGAATATTTTATATAAAAAAAAAAAACTTGAAATGACATTTTTTTTTTTAATTATTTTAAAATATTTTTATAAAATTGATAAAAAAATTAGATTGAAATATTAATATTTGATAAATTACTTTCATTGAATAATATATTATCTAAAAAAAAAATAACTTAAAATGATTAAATGGCTCATTCTTTAAATTATTCAAAAACATTTTTATAAAATTGCAAAATAAATAAATAAATATTATTTTACTTTGATTTTTCTTTTTCTAATGTTCATTAAAAGGATTAAAAAATATATACAGGTATATTTGCATAAAGTAAAAATATGATTGTATCGAAGAAAGAGCAATTATTCAAATGAAATTGTAGAGTGTTGATAAAATATTTATATACTTTATATAACGTGCGTGTGAATCTAAACAAGTAGCTAATAAACTAGATGGATTTGCTTGCATAATACATGCAGTAATTGCAAGTAAAGTTGGCTTTTACTCGAACGAACGGAAATGCAGTCAGTCAGTGAATTAACCTGCTCGATTCTCTTTGGAATATAAACTTGAATCAAATTCCAATTGGCTAGTTATTAATTTTATAAATAAAAATTTAAGAAAAAATGAAAAAATAAAAAACAAAATATGAATTTTCATAAATTTAAAATATTATTATTTATTAATAATTGTTTTGGATTAATTATGATGATTAATATTCCAAAAAATGAGACAAAATTTGATCATATTATTGATTGTACAATTCAATTAATTGATAAAATATTAACAACAAATACAGATAGTGTTAAAATTTACACAAATTTAACTCAAGAATCATCAACAGATAACGCAGTATTATTGGAAAAAAAATTATTTGAGCTCGGTAGACCAGTGATACTCGTAACAAATGATTATCATGGCAACACACGGGCAATTATAGGAAGAAAATTATATATTGCATTTGTCTCTGATATAATGGAACTTGAAATGATGTTAAAATTTTTTTATTATGGATTAAATCACAAGCACTTCATTATTTGTATAACTTATACAAATATGAATATACTCGATGACATTTATAATATATCATCAAAAATATGGATCAAAGGAATACCAAGAAATGTGATATTTGTTGCCTCAAAACAAAAAGATAATAATAACCCTTTTGTAATTGGAGTAAGTAGTTATAGCAGAGGAAATTGTAAGAATGTATCGTTCGATCACGTAAGTGTTAAATATTTTAAACTTTAATTTTTATAATTTTTTTATTGTTTTTTATTAACAGTGATAAAAACGTTATTAATTTTTTTATACATTTTAAATTAATATTTTTTAAATTTTTTTTGTCTTTACCAATATTAATTTATTTTTAATCAATTTTGTATATAATTTTATTTCATAATCATTTATTAATTAATTTTATTCTTTAACTACATAACTATAATAAAAAAAAAAATAATCAATTAACTTTTAACTCATATTTCCACATCATATTTTTATTTTTTTTTTCTTCATTGCAAAAATAAAAAGAAAAAAAAACCAACACACAAAGAAACATATACGTCTTGTTATTGACCATTAAAAAAAAATTTTTTTTCCATGTATTTTGACAGATTGGTCAATACTCTAATGGTGTACTGAAAAATAAGACTCTCAGTTATTATCCACCAAACAACAATTTAGGTGGTTGTGAATTGTCAATAATGATACAACCACCATTTTTACCATACATTGAAAATATAAATAAAAGTAAACCTGATGGTTATATACCTGAGCTTATTGACATGTTATCAGAATCAATGAATTTCACACCAAAATACGAGATATCATGGACACTCGATCGTATGATTGAACATTTAAATTCAAGTGATTTACATATTGCTTTTGATATGTTACCACGTTCATCATTAGTTGGTACAAATTATAAATTTTCAATCGGCATGACAAATAAAACATGGACTGTAACAAAAGGTGGTTACACATCAATATGGACAAAATTATTAACACCATTTGATAAATATATTTGGCTATTAATTATTATTATGATAACATTACTTTTAATTGTATCAAAAATTTCAAATGATCATGATACACTTGAAACAATGTTAAAATTATTTGGCAGTTTACTTGGTGTTGGAGTTGGTAATATAAATAATACAAAATGGTTAAAATTATTTTTTTGTTTTTGGTTATTACCAACTTATGTATTAACACAATATTATCTTGGTTATTTGACAAATTCATTTACAATATTACCACAAATATCAGAAATAAATACGTTAAAAGATTTACGTGATTCTGGTATTAATATTATTTGTACAGATAATGGAAAAAATACAACAAATAAATGGCTAAGTCAAAATGAAATTGAATTACTTGAAAAATGTCATGTTCTTAGTGATGATTATTATTGGAATGATTTTTATCAAAGATTTTTAAAAAGTGGAATGCTTAATAATACAGCGATTGTTACAAATTTAGAATACGTTGATGGAAATAAAGCATTTTTAAATTTACATACCATTCATGAAGGAAGAACAAATGTAAATCAACTTGTACATGCTAAAATTGGTAGCAATTGGATATTTCATATGAATAAATTGTATAATAGAGTTTATTCAACTGGTTTAATTGAACACTGGAAAAATAAATATAGTACTAAAAAGAAACGACATGAAACAAATGTACGAGATGAGTATATTCATATCGATATATTAAAATGTGCATTTATACTTGAGCTTATCGGGCTTTTGATAAGTACTATAGTTTTCATTGGTGAATTAATTATTCATTATATTATTAACGATATTAATGAAATTTAAAAATGAAAATTTAACTTCATAAATAAGGTATGATTAAATTAAAAATTTGATTATGAAAGTATTTGTATAATTAACTGGAATATAAGTTAGCAACTGGGTCAATTAAATAACAACATAATTAATTGCATTATAAAATCTTAAACATTGATTACAGTTTACAGCTGGAAAATATATAATTATAATTATATAAAGTATAATTTTCTTGATGATTAGAATAGCATGTATTTTCATGTATTAGAGTTTTGAGAATATTAATTATTGATAATTGTTGTTGATGTAATTTTTTAATTATTAAAATTTCGTGCATTATGGATAATATTTAGTTTAATATTTAGTCAAGGTATTTGTATTTTCTGCGAGAGATTGAGTTACAGAGAAGTTTATTTTGTTATCGATTATGTAAAATGATTGAAAAATAAAAATCAATAACTGAGTGTTTGACAAAGAAAGAAAAAAATAAATAAATAAAATCTTTTAGTCAAAAAAAAAAAAAGAAAAAAAAAATAATGTAATTTGTTTTTCAATTGTTAATATATTATTTATATTTATTAATAATTGAGTGCTGTTTTTTCAATTGTAAACACACTTTTGACATGTAAAAAATATAATAACTGTTATAAAATTAAAAATAAATTTACAAGTCACTTTAGAATAATTACTCAGAATATTAACAATATATATTTATAAACAAAAAAATTTATATAATTTTAACAGTCAATTTGATGAAAATAATTTAGCCTAATGAAAAATGTAATTTGCATAAATTAATAAACACAAAAAGAAATTTAAAATAATTCAAAAAAAAAAAAAAACTAAAGTTTATTTATTTATACCTAAATTAAACATTTAAAAAAAATTATTTTTTTTTCTTTTGATGTTAATTTATTTATATAATAAATATTAGTTGATATGGTGGAGAAAGGCTTTTCATTGTTATCAGTGGTTGTGAATACGTAATCAAATAGGCCGTGAATCTCACGGGGATTACGTGAACGTAATCGGCTTACTGTATTTCGCAATGGCCAGTACCAAGAGAGTCATACAGAACTAGATTATAATTTTTTTTTTTTTTAACAATTTTAATCGTTTTTTTAATGAACTTTAATTGTTGCTATACGATAATTGTAGTATCCTATTAAATAAGCCGTCAATAGTTATAAAAAAAAAAAAGAAAAAACATTATAAAAAAAAAAACTAATAATAATCATTAGACTAATAATGAATTAAAAATAGAAAAAAAAAGAGAAAAGTGCTAATGATTTTTTTGGGTGTACAGATAGACATTAATATTTTTATATCAGCTATTAAAATTTTATTGACTTCTGTTCAACTCGACAATCTGCCTTTAATGTTTTTCCTTTTTTTTTTTTTTCTGTCTGCTTTATACATAAGTACATCTACTGAGATGACAAGGTGGATTCAACGAGAACGAAAAAATGTTGAGAAAAACATCTCGGGTTTCCCACTTATATATCCTATCAAATATAAAAAATAAATAAATAAAAAAAAAAAAAAGAAGATAACTTAATCCAGTTTCGTGAGTATATGCACAGCCGGTGAGAATCTCATGTGGGTATTTTTTTATTTTTTATTATTTTGAATTCCATCGTACCTAGAATATCGATATATTTTTCCTTTCTAACCACTAATGGATATTTCTTTTAAGTGGTATTTTACTTGGTAAATTGATGTACCAATTTTGATGGATTTATTTGTCACCATGATAGTGTAATTTATTTTATTCCAAATTTACTTGATAAATTATAATAAATAAATAAAAAATTAAACACATTTTTCAATATTTTATATATTTCATTATGATTTCAATATTTTTTTTCAAAGTTTAAAATTATAAAAATAATTAATTGTTGAAAAACTGATAATACAAAAGTTTAGAAACTAGTTATTTTAGTCATCAAGTCATTTTAAGATTGAAGAGAATTTTTAAATGACTAGGTAATTTAAAGTTAATTAAAATGACAGTTATTCATTGAATTTAAATTACTAGAATTTTATAACTTGTCATTTAAATGGGCGTAAGTAGAACATCTCGAGTTTTAGTCAGACTTTAAAATGGTATAGTAAAATATATATAAGTATCAGAATTTTTATATTTTATTCATGTCATTTGGAAGATAATTTTCGTTTGATTTGATTAGCTGATAATATAACCCATCACATAATCCCTTTGCAACCCTTAAAGTAAAATAATAAATAAATAAATAAAAGAATATCAAGTAAATGAAAAATTTCTAGAATTTATACAAAGTAAAAGTTTTAAAGTAAAACTATGGAGAAAGATATCTTTAAACAAAATCAAGACAAAGTAACATTCTTTCTTATAACCCTCAAGATAAACATTCCAAAAAACTTTTCATCAAAGATTTATTTGTCTTTATCATGATGTTGAATTTGACTTAATATATATTTAACTTTAAAATAATATAGAAAAATTAATAAATAATTTTAATTCACCTCAGTGAATAAAAGTTAAATATTAAATTTAAATTTTTCATAAAAATAACATAAAGGTGTTTGTTTTATAAAAGTAACATAGCATAAAAATTTTTTTTCTATTCAGTAAAAAATTTTTGATGAAACAAAAATAACAAATTTCGAAATTTTATAATTTAATTTGTTACAATTTTCTCAAGTATTTTTAAAACACATACAAAAATTTAAGGTTTTAATTAACTCTCAACATTTTGTATACAATTTAATTGCGTTAATTACCTACCTGATGTTTAAGTGGCCTCACGAGACTCAAACAAATTTAACGCTTTGCTTTCATAAAATACACATATAAATAAAATATCGTCTTTAAAAAAATTTTAAAATAAAAAGAGAGTCAGTTTTTTTGCAATATTACAAGATTTTATTATTCATCAAAAAATAAATGTAGACTATAAAAAAATTTTTATACTGCCATACCAAAATAAAAAAAAAATAATGAATAGATGATAATAAATAAATAGGCAAGAATAAATTTTATATCACATATACAAGAACAATATTAGAAGCTATAAATCCAAGATGTAGTTGACTTGAATTTATATATAATAAATATACATGTGTTAAGTATATTCATGTCTTGTGTGTTTTTGTTTCATTATAACAATATACATTCAACAATATACATGTATATCTACATGTATATCTACCATTTATACAACAACACATTTTTATCATTATCATAATGTAACAGTGAAAATTGTTTTACAAAAATTATTATTTTTTTTTTCATAAAAATCATCAAAAGAAAATTTATTTTTTCCAAAATAAAAATTTTAAAATATTGCCATTTTATTTTACATTCTTTGTGTACATAATAATGCTTTGTAAAAAGAATTTAACTGAAAAATATAAAAAAATCAAATTCCAAGTTAAAAAAAATCATTAAATTGATGATTTTGTAGAAAATAAAATAATAAAAAATTAAATTAATGCGTCAATTGGATTTTTGTTATTTTATTTTATTAATTTATTCATGATAATGTTTTATTAGAAAAAAAAAAAAAAAATAATGATATACACAGTGTGGTTTAACTTGTGGTAAATGGAAATAGTGATGACGTCCATTGGGAACATTTTGTCGTGGTCATTTCGCGAATCGTTCGCGACTAATTAGTACACACAAGGCTGAAGCCATAATGATCGCTTAAAGCCGTTCACAGTATAATACTTCGAGCGTGAAAATATACAGATTTTACAATGCACATGTTCGACGATTCATGACCACGTATTAACCACATTTATATATCACAATAAAATACAAAGGAATTTGATCAACGATAAAATTATCATTTGACTGATTTATATTTAATTTATTATCATTTGGCTTTTTAAATACCAAAAAATCATTATTATTTCAACAGAAAAGCTGTAAATATATATAATAAAATTAATTATTAATTATTTCAAATAGTATAATTTAATGAATTGATTTTAAATTAATTTTGTTTTTTTATAAAACTATAAATTTTCTATGATTTTTTTCAATAAAAAAATATAATAATAGTAAAAAATTTATTTTTAAATGTTTAAACGAGGGCAAATATACACATTAGAATGAATAAAATTGCCTGTTACTCACAAAAATAAAAAATGATAAAATAAAGCTTAAAAAATATCGTGTATTTTCAGTTGGATCGTTATCTTTTATGATAGTTCGTTTTAACTTTTTTTCAACGTTTATTGTAGGTATGTTATTATACAAGAGTCACATGCACACACACACATATATATGTAGACTATAAAATCTGTGATTTGAAATAATATTAAACTATTTTTTTTGACTGTTTCTAGTAGACATTCACGGGTGTGTCTGACTAAAATTGCGTCTACACTACTTGTTTCAAATTGATTTGTCGACAAAAAAAATGTTTTTTATTGAAAAAAATATTTATTTCTTTTTATTTTTTTACAACCAAGATGCAATAATTCTTTTTCATTCGCAGCTGAACACAATGTATGAATTTACTTGTGAAAAAAAAAATTGTTTTCAATTTGTTGTTATTTAAAATAATAAATAAATTGAAACCCTTATAATTCATTTAAAATATTGAAATATTTATTTTTCAATGCACGATAAATAAATATATAAAATATATATTATTACCCACGTATTTTTTATCAATAAAAAAATGATGAAAATATATTTTTTAATTTATCAAAAATATATAAAAAAAATTATTCATCAATAAATTTTTAAATTACAATCATAAAAATGTAAATATTTAAAAAATAAATATTATTATTTTCTAAGCTCAATTAAATTTTAATTAACCAATTAATAAATAATAAATAATAAAATTATTTTATAATTTAATAAATAAATAATAATTTTAAATCATAATTAAATTTTTTTTTTGTTTTTCATTTAAATTTAAAGATTGATTTGACCAGGTTCAAGTTTTCAAGTACGATCTTAAACGTCAAGTTCGATGCACAAATAAAAAAAATAAAAAATAAAAAAATAGAGACATTGAGAAACTAAGCTTTCCACGCCTCGAGGATTCCAAACGGGATTTTCGGTCTACTCTTGAAGCGTTTCTTGTTTTAGACTTTTTCACTGGTTTCATCTATTTTTTTTTTTCCACTACTCTTCACTCTCGTATACCGACCTAGATCCGTCGAGAGTCTGCTGGATCAATCGTTTCTTTTCTCTTCAACGTTGAGAAAAGTGGTCCTTGAAATGTCCTCTTTCTCATAAAATTTTCTACAGCTATCAAACAGTTCATCCTGTCTCTGATTCAATCTCATGTCATCTTGAGACATATACGACTCAATAAAATTTTAAATCTCAATATTTACAAAAATAAATATTCAATAATAAATTTAATATAAAATATTATTATTAATAAAAAAAAAAAATTTAATTAAGAGCTTTCAACAAAAATTAATTACTAATCAATTAATTGTAAATCTTTGCTATGTATATAAATAAATAAATTAAATTAAAAACTGTGTACATATATTTATCTTTGATAAACTGAAAAAGGAAAATTGTAGAAACACACATATATATATATATAGTAAATTGAATAAAAGTTGTATCCAATTTAGAATTCGATTTCCGGTTGCGTCAAGGGTCTCGTTAAGCTTAGTATATGGTGATCTGAATGAACATGGTTACAAACTTTAGCTTCGCACTGTTAGTAGCCAGGATATTGGCTGACAAGGACAAGGATATTGGCTGTGTTTGTAATGTACATCCCGAAGGCTCACGTTAGATAGTTTGACCCTTTAGGTGCTTTAACCTCTTGTACTTTATCAACACTATATGGACTTGTTGTATAGCTATCCTATGTATTGTCCATTTTATTATCATCGCCATCATCATCATCATCATCATCAACTGGTACCATTTATTGTTTGATGTACATCAAGACAAGCTGCATCTAATCAACCTTTATTTTCATCTTATGTCTTTGTTTACCAACTAGAGCATTTATTGGTTACCATATTATTTTTATTATGAATTTACAAAAGAAAAATTATCATTAAAAGAAAAATTTCACATTTATTTGAATTAATATTTATATTATTAATTTAAATAAATTAATTTATTATTAAAAAAAAAAACAAATTAAAGAAACAATAATTTATATTATTGGTAATTTATTTATTTATTTACTTTATTTATTGTACCTCAATTTTTTTTTTTTTATAATCATTATTGTATTTGGAAAAATAAAATAATCATAAATTTATTATTAAATTAATTATTGTAATAAATTATCAATGAAATTGTCATATATAATCATGAAACTGAATGATTATTTTTTATTTATCTTATCATTTGAAAAATTGTTGGCAATAAATTGTTGGAAAGAAAAAATAAATAAATATATGGTCATGCTTATCATTCAGCGTCGATAGAATTCACCTGCATCAGTCTCTGGTATCTTTTTTCTCATCCTATCGTATAACACACAGGCAATATATAAAGTACCTTCTCTAAAACAAATGGAGCGAAGCTTGCACAGAATACACATATATATATATTATTTTGTATATATGTGGAAAAGAAAGACTGATATTCAAAGTGACGTACATTGGAAAAGCAAATGAAAAGAAAAAATAAAAAAGATAAAACTAAGAAGAAATGAAAATGAAAAAAAAAAATGAAACAAACGTTCGTCCAAACGGTTCGATGGTAATTCGACAATGAGGATTACTTTTTATCTTTTTTTATTTTTATTTTTATGTAAATAAAATGGAATTAGCCCGGCGGGCAATTTAACTTCAGTAGAATATAATAAAAAAAAAAAAGAACAAAAAGACAATTTAAAAAATAAAATAAAGAATAATAAAATAAAAAAAAAATAAAATAAAANAAAAAAACATCTAGAGGTTGACATAATTGTTACTTCTTTCAAAGTCATTATTCATTATTTTATTTTTTCAAAGTTGCAAAAGAAGTGTAACTATAAACGACAAAATTAAATTTTACTTTTTTTTTTTCTTAGTCTTTTATAAATAATAAAAAAGCATTTTAAGATAAAGTATAATAATATATACAAGTATCATTTTAACAAAAATGTTCATTGACCGAAAGTTAAAGGATCATTTGTAATACAATTTAACAAACTTTATGAATTATTCAAAGTCGTTGGGATTTATAAGATATTAATTTAAATATAGTGTTAATTTAAGTCTGTATAAATAATTTAAAGTTTAATCTTTAAAATTTTTTGTTATTATTTTATTATAAAATAGTATTAATATCAGTTTTTAGAAAAAAATTAAAAAGCATTTTATAAAAATTGTTTATTTGAGATGAAAAATTTGAATAAAGTTTATGACATTAATCAAAATATCAAAATAAATCATTTTTTTTTAGTTTTAAAATTATAAACGTTTCATGGAGTGATACACTTTTGAAAATTGTAACCATTATTATAACGATATAGAAAAAAAAAAAAAAGGCACTTTATACATATATACATGTTTTTTTTTTTTCACCAAGTCTATAATAAGTTTTAAAAAGATAGTGGTAAGTAGGCAACTTATCTTGAAGAGAGAGTGGTGTGATGAATTGAACAAGTTTTATCCTCTACTTATCGTATAGCTCATTCTGCCCCTCTGGCGTTAAGTTATAGTGGCATGACACAATTCCAATATTGATACTATCGATTATACTTGTAATAAAAATTATTCTTACTTTCATTATTTTTTATTTTACCTAAAAAAAAAGTAAATAAATATAATTGCTATATTTTATTTTTTTAAATAAAAAAAAAAAACAAGTTGTTATTAATTTTTTTTTTCTTTTTTACATATTTATTTATCATTTTATCAGTTTGACAAAAAATTAATTATTATTTTTATTTACGTATTTGTTTTTTTGTATTTTTCATTTTGTCATCTTATCAAAAACTTAAATCTATCAAATTTTATATATAACTTTCAATGATTAAAATAAAACTCGTCAAATGTGCTTTATAAAATTAAGAAAAAAACTTTTTTCATAGCAAAAAACAAAAAAGTATTTTTAATTAGTCAAAAAATAATATAATTGTTATAAAAATATGTAACTACAGTTGATAAACATATTAAATGATAAATTGAAGCATAAAAAAAAAAAAAAAAATTTACATTACTCACAAGTGTCGTCAAGTATAAGAAAAAAAAAACGAAATTAAAAATTAAAAAACAAAAAAAAAAGCATGATTTATAAAATTAATAAATATATAAAATAAATATTAATCAGATTTTGTTTTTTTTTTCATCTGTACATTGTTTACTAATACGTACAAGTTTACTAGCTGGAATTGGTATGAGATTAAACAATTTTTTTTGTGCTTCAACTATCTGTACTTTTGATAAATCAACATTACCATTTTTAACCTTATTATTTGTATTATTTTTATCATTAATTATATCATTATTTGATAAATTATCAATTTGTGTTTTATTTACATCATTTTTTATATTTAAATTTGTTGTCACATCATGATTAATATTTGTCATTAATTTTGAATTACTTGTTTTATTATTATCATTTTTATTTATAACATCTTCATTATTTTGTTGTTTATTTTCATCATCATCATTCAAGTTATTATGCTCTTTATTATTATGTATTTTTAATGAATCTTCATTTGCAAATTTTACATTACATATTTTACAACTATGTAATTCTTGTAATTTTAATAATTGTTTTGTTAAAGTTGGCTGTGTAAACATAATACCATTACGATCATCAAGAAATATATTACAATCACTATTAACTAATGTCGTATCATTATTATTTTTTTTACCATCATCATTGTCATTTTGTATAGTTATATTTTTAGGTGATGGAAATAAATTATGTACTTTTTCAAGATGTAAAAATAATGTTTCAAGATTTGGTGATATTTGACCACACAATGTACATGCCAATGATTGTGCATAAATATCTGGTGAATTTGTAATTTCTTCTGTTGTTATGTATTTTGTATTTGATGATTTATCAGTATCATCAATTTGTACTAATGGTATTGATGTTGATGCTGTTGATGCTGTTGATAATACTGGTAAATTTAATATTGATGCTAATTTTGAATTTTTTATTGATAATGAAGATGATACTGTTGATGTTGATGGTGTATCATTATTTGTTTGTGATTGATATGCTTCTCTTGATATTGGATCAACTGTAGATATTAATGTTTCAGAATATATTGGTTGTGGTTCAAGTGGACTACAAAAATCATCATCTTCAGTTAAATCAACTTCTTCAATTTGTCGTGGTTGTGATTGAATTGATGATGTTGATGTTGATGTTGTTGTTGATGTTGCTGTTGTTGTTGTTATTGTTGATGATGATGATGATGATGATGATAATTCATTTGTATTATTTTTTGTTTTATTATGTGAACCATTTGATAAATCAACAAGTGCACTTACAATTAAACTGTCAGATTCAGAATTACTACTTACTGGTGAATAACGTCGTGTATCATTTATTGTATCATTTAAAAATGTTTTATGTATATGTGCAAAATGCATACGTTTTGATAAAACTGTTGCAAATACTTCATCACATTTTTTACAATAATGTTGCAATGAATATAATGGTCTTTTTTTACGATTTTCATGTTTTAATATATGTTCACGAAATGCTTTAGTATGTACAAATTTTCTTCCACATTCATCACATATATTTGTTCCAGAATTTGAATATTTAATTTGATGACTTAATAATGTTTTTAAACAATTAAATGGTGCTAAACAATCTGGACATGTATGTTTTGGTAGTGGTAAAACTGATTGTTGTTGTGTATTAATTACATAAGATGATAATGATGATAATGGTGGTGGTGTTGTTGATGTTGGCATTGTTGATAATGATTTTGATGTTAAATTATTTTGATATATATTTGTAGAATTTGTTAAATTTTCATATGCTGATAAATCAACTGATCTTATATTTGATATAAATAATGATGTATTATTACTATTATTATTATTATTATTATTAATATTTGTATCATATGTTAATTGTTGTTGTTGATTTGAAATATTATCATCATCAATTTCACTTGATATATATGTCAATGTTTGTTGTTCTGTTAAACTATCATTATTTAATAATCCAACTTGATAATTTTTTTGTTGTTGATTATTATTTTTAATTGAATTATCATTATTATCAATTTTATCATAACAAATTAAATCAATTGGTGGATGACTGTTACGATGAATTTTTAATTCAATCTCAGATACAAAATTTTCATCACATATTGCACATGTATATTCAATATGTGTATTTAATGATGGATTTAATATATTATCAGTCTCAGTATCACATAAAATTTCACCAATTTCACCAGTATCAGATAATTGTAATGATAATGAATCATTGTCATTAATTGAATGTAAATTTTTATCAATTTCTAATGGATCTTTTTCAATATGTATATGTAAATTAATAATAATATCAATAATATTATTTGAATTAATTTCTAAAAAAAATTCTGATATTGAATTATTATATTTATCATAATGAAAATGTTTTAAATGATATATCCATGATTTTAATGTACGTGATTTATCACAACAAATTGAACATTTTATACGTTTTATAATATTATCATTTTGATGAGTTAAATATTTATGATCATTTAATGCAACAATTGTACGAAATTTTCTAGAACAATCATTATAATGACATTTAAAATTACCATCATTAGAATGTTCACTTTCATGTTCTAATAATAATATTGTTGATTGAAATTTTTCTTCACATACTGTACATGAATATATTTTATTATTTAAATCATAAATATTATTATATTCAATTGTTACATTATGTACATGTGACATATGTGAATTTAAATGTATTTTATATAAAAATCCTTCATCACAAATATCACAACAATGTGGATATGTGTCATTTAATATTTTTTTATAATGTACTTTTTTATTATGATGATGTATACGATATTGTCCATAAAATTTAATATCACATAATTCACAATAATATATTTCTTCACCAAAATAATACATTGTATGTTCAATAAAATTTTTACGTTTTTTAAATTCAATATTACAACCACTACATTGCATTTTTATTTTAATTTGATTATTTTTAATTATATTTTTATCATAAAAATAATCTTTATAAATCCATTCACTACGATGTATATGTAATGTATGCATACGTAAATATGTTTTTGTTGTAAAATTTTGATCACATACTGGACATGATAGCTTTGAATATTTTGATGTTTTTGTTGATGTTGAAGTTGATGATGATGATGATGAGGATGACGATGAAGATGAAGATAATGATAATTCTTTACAATGAGTTGTTTTTGTATGTGCATTACGTAAATTTATTGATGGAAAAAATATACCACATACTGGACACATTGAACATTCACGTGCAATAAATTTACGTTTATGATCATTTAATAATTCTTCAGTTGGAAAATATGTATAACAAATAATACACAAATATCCATTATCATCAATTACATAATCTGGACGATATGGTACTGGTAAAATACAAAAAGTTAATGGTTTATTATTACTTTTATTATTAACTTTTGTTGGCTTTTCAATATTGTCTTCTTTAATTATTTCATTTTGTTCAAATGAATTATTATTTTTCATTTTTTCAGATAATCTTCGAGAAGCACGTGTTGTTGGTATTAATAATTTATTATCATCATGATTAACGTCATTTGTAACTGGTGATTTTTCAATAACACGTTTTTTTTTTATTGGTGTTGTTGTTGTTGTTGTTGATTCTTTTGTGTTTGTATCATCATTTGTATCTGGTGATTTTTCAATAACACGTTTATTTTTTGTTGTTAATGTTGTTGTTGTTGTTGTTGTTGATGGTGATTTGTTGATAATTTTTTCTTTATAAAATCTACAATGTTGTATATGTTTATTCATACATGATGATAACCAAAAACGTTTTTTACAACCAATACACATATATTTTTTTTTATATGTTTCACATGGTCCTTTAGCATCAATTGGTGAATGATCATGTTTTGATGCAACAATTTTAATACAATGTAATAATAAATGTTTTTTTAATTTACCTGAATTTATAAATTTCATACGACAAATACCACATTCACGATTACTTGAATTTGTATGAAAACATAAATAATGATTTATTAATTTGTATTTATTTGTAAAACGTGAACGACATGCACTTGATCTATATATATATTTATTTAATTTTATTGTTTTTGTTGTTGTTGTTGTTGTTGTTGTTTTTTCATTTGTATTATTATTAATTAAATAATTTTTATTTGGTAAATTTTCTTTATTCATTGTTTTATCATTAAAATCATTATTTGATATATTTGGTTTTTCCAATTGTTTTAATGCAATATCTAAATTACGTAATTCAAGATCAATTGGTCGTTGATATACACTATCAATATTATTTATTTTTTTATTATTATCATCATCATTATTATTTTTATTATTAGATATTATTGTATTTTTTAATTTTTTTCTATCTTTTGGTAGACGTACTTTTTCCAATATAATATTAAAATCACGACAATTATATTGTTGTTGTAAACTTTGAATTTTTCTTGCTGATGAACGTGATAATGGTGGTCGTGATGATAATGATGGTGATGATGATGATGTTATTATTGTATTTGAATTATTTAAATTTTTTCTATTATTAACATTAGTTTTTTCAGGACTCTTTGATCTTAAATTTGTCATTGGAATATCATCACAATCACCAAGTAATGCTTCAAGTTCTTTTGGAATAGCATGTATTTGTACCAATGGACTATTTGCACCAGATCTTGATTGCATGTTATTATTATTATTAAATTGTTTTTGTATATGTACATTTTGTTGTTCAATTGAATCATTGATTACCAATGATTTTTCAATTTCTTTATTTAAAATTACATTATTTTTATTTGTTTTTTCATTGTCTTTTGATGCTTGTAAATTTATCCTTTGTTGATTTAATAAATTTTCTCTATTACGTCTTCTTATTGATTGACCAATTGATTTTCTTGATCTTGGTCTTTTTTTAATTTTTTTTGTAGAATTTAATTGTGTATTTTTTGGATTTCCAGTAATTAAATTTCCATTATTATCAAATGTATGATAATGATGTATATGTTGTTGTAATCCATGTTTTCTTCCATAAAAAACACAACAGTAATTACATCGATATCTTACTCTACCTTTTTTATTTTCATAATATTTTTCATGATCATTAACTTGATGTTTCAACCATAAATCAGGTGAATCAAATATAATTCTACAAAGTGGACATCTTAGTAATTTTTCTTTATGATATAATTGATGACGTTTTAATGCTCTAATATTTGCAAATTCATTTGAACAAACATCACAAAATAATGAATCTGAATTAATAGATTGATTTTTTTTACGTAATTTTGTATCAATACTATTATCTTTTATCAATGAATCAAGTTCACGACTTCTAGTAGTACGAGGTGATTCTTGTTGATCATCTTGATTTATTAATTTTTTTTTAACATCTAGCTTTTTCTTTTTAGCCGGTGGTTTTTTTGTGTCATTATTTGAATCTAATTGTTGTTTATTATTTGTTGATGTTGATGATGATGATGATGTTGATGGTATTGTATTTTTTGTAAAATCAATTGAATTATTTTTTTCATTATTATCTGTTGTTGAATTGTCATTTATGATTGTCTCTGGTACATCAATTGGCTCCTCTTTTATTGTGATGACCAATGGCTGAAATACAGATACAATATTTATGATAATTTTAATTTTCACCTATACTCGTTCTTGTGTTAAATTTTCTTTCACCAAATTAATTCAGCAAACACATTCATAGCAGAGATAAACATAAAAAAAAAAAAAAGAAAAAGACAAAATTCTAGTACCATATTATCTAAACATATTTTGTTTTTTCATACACCCTTTTGATATAAATATGTTGTTTTTTTATTTTTCATATTACTAGGAATTTTTTCAAGGAATAAATCAATACATGGTTGAATTAAAAATTATTACTAAGTGATGTCATGCATAGGTCAAGTTAATTTATAATATCGTTATGGTTACTCATGCTTTCATTTTCCACGTTGAATATTTTTATCAAAACAGTTGATTAAAATTTAATTAGATAAATTAATAATTACTTCATAAAAATAGCCACGTATTGAAAGAGAAAAAAAAAAAAAATAAATAATTGCCCAAGAGCCACATTTTTTTTATTAAAATGGAGTCGTTGAAAAAATTAATAAAAATAATTTGTCAATTTTTTGTGATAAAAATATTCTAATGCCAGTAGATAATTGTTAAGTAAATATAGATAAGATATGAAATGTAAATTAACAAAGAAAAAAAAAAAGAAGCAAAATTTATTGTTAAACAATAATATAAAAAATTGAAAAATTTTAAATAATAATTAATTTTAATTTTACTCACCCTTGATGATGATTCAATAATAGGAATAACACTGAGATGTCCTGTGTACACAGTGACACGTGCCATTTTATTGTCAAATTAACAATAATATAAACACTCAATTATTTATTAATTTACATTAAATATTGTACAATTCGGCGTTTTGAGGTTAACCACAAAATTCACTCAGGTGTTTGATCAACTTAAAGCTGTTAAAACCGGCAGTGATTATTTTAGCCACCCAAAAAATATATGACAATATTTAAATAATTAATAATCACTTGATTTTAATGTAACAAATTTTTTTATTAATAACACTTTTAACACTATTTAATATCAGTGTCTTTTCATTTTTTTTTTTATATTATAATAATGTATATCATGTTCATGTACACAACAACGCCATTCTTTAATCAAGCGCATGCGTCTGTTGAAAAAAAAATATTATTATTAAAAAAATATAGATATTTATTATCTATTTTATTGAGGTTTATTATCCTATCTATATGTCATTAATTATACAATCATAACATCAGTTTAGAATGTGGTTTTAATAATTAATTATTTGTTTATTTATTTAATGTCAAAAAAAATAAATAAAAAAAAAAAAGAGGCGATTGTTTTTACCGAACGAGTTGAAAAATATTTCAGTCGTGTCATCTAGCGTTTAAATTGTGAATAATAATTGGCGCAAGTTTTTTAGAAGATATTTGAAAATAGTTAATTGATTAAAAAAATAATAATAAAATTAATTGAGGTGGAAATATTTGTGTGATCTAAATTAAATATAGTAAATGAGAATAAAATAAAGTTGTGTGTAATTTTAATTGAAATTGTAATTTTAAAAATTTAATCAATTTATTGTAATATTATTGTTATGATTGACCCTATTACTCATCAATTGAACAAATATATACTCTAAAAATTGAGATATAAAAATTAATAATTCATTGATATTTCTAATTTATATTCTGTAAATATAAAACTAATAATTATTAAATTTTACTTTTCAGATATTTATTTATTTATTCATTTATTTATAAGTCCAGTGGTATTAAATATATATAATTTAATGAATAAATTAAATTTATATAATATTAATTCTATGTATTATCTATAAATACAATTGAATATTAATTTTTATAATTTTATTATGATCAAAATTAAAAAGAACAAATAAAATAAATTTATTTAAATAAAAGAGTTGATTAACATCGTTTTATTTTCATCGATAATAAACACTGAACAAAAAATAAAAATATATATTGAAAAACAATGAATATTATAAAGGAAAAATAATATTAATCATAAAGAAAAAAATATAAATAAGATTATAAGCTCGACTGCGCTGAAAAAAAAGCTTGAGAGGAAAAAAGATAAAAAGAAAAAAAAATCATTCAAGAGTATTGAGTTTGAAACAAGAAGAAGAGTATAATAATAATAATAAAATAAAAAATAGAATAAAATTGTGGATAAAAAAAAAAAATATCTATATGTTCGGTAGAAAAAACAATCCAATTTACTCGTAACGAATTTGATGGAATAAAAATAAACTTTTCTCTAATCAAAAAACGAAATATCATTTTTTTTTTTT
>MKYW01000009.1:111211-144169 GCA_015776835.1 Aphidius ervi
TATTTCACTACAGCAAACGAGGTAATTCCCGTGACAAACGTAAAACTCATTCTGAACAAGCTTTTATTCATTCAAAAAAAAAAAAAAAAAGAAAAAATTATATATGAAAAAGAATAAAATAAAAGAAAATATTATCTCATTGTATATTTTTAAAGCGATTAACAAATATAATTTATGTTTAAAAATAAATTTAAAAAAAAAGCTCAAGGTGATAATAGTTTTTATTTTCGCTAAATATTTTTTAAATATAATTTTACTTGAATTTAATGAAAAAAAAATTCTTTAGTTTTTATAAATTGGATATCATGGTTATGAAAAATATTCAATTATTTTTGAATCATCGTGGTTTTTCATTTTAAAAAAACTCGACAATATAAAATATTATAAATTGTGAGTGTAGGAAAAAATGATATAAAATTGAAAACGGTAAATGTATTTAATTAAATATAAAAAAAAATTTATATAAAATACATCACTCACTTTTTTTTTCAACAGCATCAAGTAACTGCACAAAAAAAAAAAATACAATAAAAAAATAAAATAAATAATTTGATTATTAATTAAATTTTAAAATAAAAAAATTTTTTTTTCATTTTTTAAAAAACATTTTAAATAAAATATATAAGAATTGAATTTTAAAATCAATATTAATAATAATAATACTTTAACTATTTAATAATTCAAACTAACAATTGAAGAAATTACTATAAAAATAATTTATTAATAATTATTATTCGTGTTATTATTAAAAACAATATTTTTTTTTTAATAAAATAAATTTTTTTTCGATAAACTAGATTAATAATTTAATGGCTGTTTAATGTAAAGTCCAATAAACAAATTAATTAATTAATTAATTTAATTAATTACAATACTTTATAATATCAAAAAATTCTATACTTAATATTTTTTTCAAATAGATTTTTATTTATATATAATAATAATTCGTTAATTAGATAAGACATTAAAATTTTAATATCACTCATTTGGGAACAATATGAAGTTTTAGATTAACTCACATAAAGTTTAACAGACAACACACATTATTATTATTATTATTATTATTATTATTGCCATTATTATAATATACAAAGTGCGATGAACTTTCGGTTTAAATATATAACGTGACATGGCCTCGATAACTTTACAATTGTTCAAGTAGAACATACCCGATAATGAATAACCTTCACTGTAACGGATGAACCAATTTTATATTAAATATATATGTATATCATCTACATGCCCGAGATATTAATATGAATTATCAATTGTCATTTCAATAAATTCAATAAATAATTTATAATTTCTCTTTTCATATTTAAAAAAAAAATAATAATTAAAATTTATATATTTTTTTCAAAACTATTTATTTATTTTTATCAAATAAATTAGTATATATGATTTTTTTTTTTTATCTTTTCAATTGAAAATGTGATACTGTTTAAATTTAGCATAAAGAAACATTTGCTTTTTAATTTGTATACCTCAATGAATAAATATTCTATGATATTGCTATTATATTATTACTAAATAGCAATAATAGAATAATACTAATAATATAATAGCAATATCATAGAATATTTATTCATTGAGGTATACAAAATTTTTTATACACAAAAAGAAAAACTTGTATAAAAAATACTGTAATTAGTATATTATTTATTTTACCGCAATAAAACATTATCTTCTGAAGATTTTTTAAAAAATTTTTTTTAAAGAATTGTGTGACAGATAAAGGAAAAACTCAAGGGGCTATCCATGGCCAGATTTAGTGACACCACAACTACGAAATATAGTCAAAAAACCACAAGTACTACACTTACTAAAAACCTTATAACTACAATGACCTACACCAACAAAATATGATGACTACACTATTTACAACATTTCAACTATATTTTTTAAGTTTTTTATTAAGTTTAAGAATATTTCTTATCACATTTCTCCACGTTAGTATTTTTCGGAGAAAAAAATTCTCTCCTCATTTCTCCGCATGCGTCAACATGGGAAAAAATCGGAGTTATCACGGAGAAATTCAAAGTAATCGCAAAGAAATTCAGAAAAATATTTTCACAAAAGTTTTAATGGAAAAAGTACAAATACTACATGACTAAAAGTGACTACACCTTGACTACATGCTACTACACCATGACTACACTCAGAATGACACCATGACTACACCAATGAATAGCCCCTCGGGAAAATTTTTTAATAATTTAAGCTTAAAAAAATCCTTAAAAATTTATATTGTTTGACACTTTAAAAATATTTTTTCATCGGGTGTTTACTTTGACGAGGGAAAATTATTATTAGAAAATATTGTGACCATGATATTTAGTATCATAAGTCTCATATGTCATATTTTAATGAGGTTCTTAACTTTATTGAGGGTAACTTGGTTCATATGAAATTTCTTGTATGAATAAACCAAGTAAGCAAGTAAGTAACCACCCGTTGTGAACATCATTATTATCATCAAATATATATGTATATTAAGTTTATCCAGGTTCGACGTTGAGTTAAACAGCTGAAGAAAATTGAGTCAAATATTCTAGTGCAACTTCTGGTTCTACATGATACCTTTATCCTTCAACAACTCATCCACTAAAATTTTAACTTTGCATCTTCATTGCTGATATATATATATATATTTATATAACACCCTCTATTTAGCATATGCAATATTGTTAATATCCAGTTGATAGATGTGATGTATATCAAGAAAAGTTATGATAACAAGCTGTCTGCTCAAACGAAGGCCAATGTGGTCAATGTGGTTACACATTAATTATTATTTCTAATCTGTCGTCATTATTTTCACTTCAATAATTACCAACTAATATATAAACAATAATTTAACAATTAATTTAAACTAATTTAATATTATCTTAAAATTATTTAATCATTTATTTGCTTTTTTTTTTATTAAAAAAAAAACTAGAAGAATAATAATCAATTAATGATTAATAATTTAGAAAATTAAATGTTATATCGAAATTATTTATTTTCATATATTTGTTTGTTTGTTTGTTTGTTTTTTTTTAATTTTAAAATTTCTTTTTAGTAAAAAAACAAAATAGGTCAAACTTTAAAAATTTTATCAACTTTTTTTTTTTTTATTTCCAGATAGATAGAAGGGATAAAAAGAATTTTTTTTTTTTCTTTTTNAAATAATAATTATATTAAATAATAAATATGTTTATTATAGTATAATTTATAAACCTTTTTTTTTTTTTTTTTGTTTTCTTTTTTATACAACTTTGATATTTAAAAAAAAAAAAAAATAGAAAATAGAACGGAAAAAAAATTCCTCTTTTTTCGTTATGAATATTGAATACATAATGTTTGTAATATTTTCGATAATTTATTAGAAAAAATACACAATAAAAATATTAGAAAAATATTTAAATGAATTAAGATTTTATTTTAATTAAAAATAAATTTAATAATTATTAATATAGATTGATTTTTAAATTATTTAAATTGGTTGGTAATTTATTTACATAAACTTATCATCACCTCAATTGATATTCAAATTAAACAACTTTTAATTGTCATTATGATAATGAATCTATGAAAATTTATTGTCCAGTATGAGTAACAAGTTAATAACATGAAAATTAATGCAAATAGGCAAACAAAAAAAAATTAAAAATAAAATTTTTAAAGATTTTTTTTTTTTCCTTTTAAAAAAACATATATTATTTTGCAAATTTTTATTATTCTAGTCTGATTTTTTATTTTTAAAATTCATCATTAATATTAATTTCAAATATTTTAATTTACTTTTTATTATTTTTTATTTAAAAATTATAAATAATAAATTCAAGCTACTTTTGACGAGGTACAGCCGATGAAACGAACGCAAATTTTTCTAGTTTTTCATTTATTCATTTAACAATAAACGCAAAGTTGAAAAATTCTGAAAATTTGCTAATATATAAAACAAAACCTCCTGAATATTATCGATAATATGGATTTACAACCGAAACGTTTGTTGTTGAGTAAATAAATACGGTAGGTCAATCTCTTATAGTACAAATTAAGGGACGTATATTTTTCTTGATTTTAATTTATTTATTTAACAACAAACGCAAAGCTGAAAAATTCTAAAAATTTGAGAATATATAAAACCAAATCCCCTGATAATTATCTGTATTTTAAATTTTCAACCTAAACGTTTGTTGTTAAATAAATAAATACAGAAGGTCATCTCTTATAGAGATAAAAAAAAAAAAAAAAAAACAACCTGATTTAAAAAAAAATCTAATTTCATGAATAATTTACTAATTTTAAAACTCAAAATATGTAAATTTTTTTTTTTGTCAATTATAAATTGAAAACAGTTAATAAGGAAAAAAAAAACAATGAAAAACTAATTTACGAAATTTGATGAGGGTTATTTTAATTTGAACAAAAAGTTTTGGTCTGCATTTGGCAAGAATCATTAGCTTTTTATGTAATTATCTACCAGCACAATGTAAAAGATAATTGAGAGGGATAATTGTATAGCTGTGCTAAGCAATTTTAACAAAATCACTTATATATATATTGATAGTACGTGAATGAATCAAAGGGATTACACGATCCTATTAACACCTCGTAATTAACTCGAACACGCTAACACAATATATTTTCAAAAAANAAAAAAAATAATAAATAAATAAATCAAATAATAATAAATAAATTTAAAAACAAAAGCTCAATTTGTCAATATAATTTACATATAAATTTATAAAAATAAAAACAATGCAGAAAAAATTTTATTTATCTGAAAATTTTGTTTTAACATGCAAAGAAAATATACATCAATTTAGATTATGTCAATTTTTTTGATAATGATAATAATAATAAATAAAAAAAATATATATATTTTTATATATAAAAAAATCTGTCATAAAAACGTGGTACAGAAAACGAGTTGAATACATGAATATGAGTTTGGTCCATGTCAGACAAAAGATGTCGAATTTTGAAAAGATATGAAAAGAATATATTAGATCATTTTGAAATAGAAAAAAATATATATATATATAATGAAAATAAAATAAAAACTTGAAGATATAACTATATATTTTCACTGACATTTTTTTTTTTAGTATGCATATAGTATTTGACCCGAGGTAAATCGTATTTTTTATATTTTGTCAATATTTTTTTTTTTTTTTAAATGTAATATCAAAATTTATCTTACGTACTTTATTTTTTTTTTTTTTTTATATAATCATATTATGATGCTCTCAATTTGTTTCAATTTTTTTTATTTATATTTCTTACTCTGTATTTTTTTATATTGATTTTTTGTAGTATGAAAATATTTTTAATTAAAATACTAATTAAGTTATTAAATTACATTTATTTAAAATTATCGAATATCATCGAATTTTGAAATTTAAAAAACATAATATTTGATTATTTTTATCGTTTGTGGTATTGAATAAAATTTTCAATAGACATTAATAATTATTTATCGATTTATTTAAAGTATTCAAGTATATTTTTTTAATTAAATATTTACTATTTTATTTTTTAAATCAGATATCGATAAATATTATCCTCAAAATTTAAAAGTTTATTAAATTTTTATTAATCAATTTAATATTTAAAAATATAATTTTATCATTTACAAATTACAGCTGAATTAATAAAAACAATTTGCACTAAATAATAATTAAAAATTTACTTGATTTAATTATTATTTAAAAATAAAATAAAAATAATTTTTCGAAATATTATTTAATTATTGATTCAAGCTTTTGGCAATTGTTAAAGCTGTATAGATGCTGATTGAATATAATTTGTAAAATACTCATTACATATACATATGTATATACAATCATATGTGACGATAGTAAACATAAACAATAGCAAAACATGTTGACTATATATGAACAACAAATGTTGATAATGTAAATTTCTATGTTAATGCAATTTCAAACACTGATAACAATGTTACACATTGATGCTTGTCAATGAACGCATAAACATTTCATAAAATTGATTTGAAATAATTCAAATGGTCAAGTGGTCATTGGACTCCATACTACCATATCATTTCTCCAGATTTATAAAATATATTTACAAATATATAAACACGCGTGTACATGATGCGTTTGTCATTTTTGTTATATTGCCAAAATTAATGACTAAAGATTCACAATATGACCACACTTCTGTCCAATAAATTTTCAGCTTAATTTCATTCATCTATCAAAATTTGCGGTTAACATTTCAATAAACCCTTCCAGGTCAATCAATATCTGTCATCATTGATATTATTATTTTATCAAATTCATTAGGTATGATTATAATTTTTTTTTTTTATTTATTAAAAATACATATAAACAAGAAAAATTTTATTAAGTGCTTAATAAATTATTTTAATGATAAATAAATTTAATAATAATCATTGGCATTTAAAAGTGACATTTTAATGATCAAATATGACCTTATTTTTTTTTTTTTTTTTCTTTTCATATGAATTTTTTATGATATTTTTAAAATAAAATTTTTCAACAATCTAAAAATCAATACTGCAATTTTTATCTCTTTGTCGAAATAATAAAAAATATAATATTCATATAGATTTATTGTTTGTCATTTAATCATTTATTTTTACGAAAAATATTTTTTTTTAATAATTAATTTATTTCAAGGTTTTTCTGTCTTTTTTTCTTTTTTATTTTTATGAATACAATTTGTATGTATATAATTTATGTATTAAATACATAGTAAATATTTTGTTTGATGTTAAATGTATATATTTTGTAAGACAATACCTTTGTTATAACTTCAGTATTCTCAAAGTATAAATTTCATATTAGTTAATATACTGATGATGCTGATTATGCACAAAAGTTATATTTTTTATTCTTCTTTTTGATTCATCTTACTAATATTCTTGTTTTATCCTTTACATATACGTTTACCTTAGCATCAACGATATTATATTCGAATAGTTAATTCTCCAAGGTACAACACGTACAATCCACATGCCCAGAATATACTTATACAATATCATAATACATAAATATATTTCCTGATATATTCTACATGTTTTCCCTGAAGGTCAGTGATGCATAGAATACATTAGAATTTTAAAAAATGATTTTTTTACAATAATATAAATTACCAAAATATTAATCGATAATTTATTTTTCAAATAAACAAATGAAAATGTAATGAAAAAATTTTTTTTTTGTTACTAAAACAAGTGTCATATTATTAACAAGAAAAATAAATTATTATAATTATTTTTTTTCATATAAATTACATGGTTTAATTTGAATAAAAAAAAACAATTTTAAAGAATACTTTTGTGTCTAGGGATGCACGCGAGACGAGACCAGTCTCGGCACTTTCTCGTCTCGTCTCGCGAACTCGAGACGAGACCGAGACGAGACTGACAATTTTTCAGGCGAGACGAGACCGAGACAATACTAGCATTAGCCCGAGACTTCTCGCGAGACTCTCGCGAGAGTCTCGCCGTGTCGTCGATAATATCAAATTTGGTTTTCTTAATTTTTTTTTTTTTTTTTTTGGTGCCTTTTTTGGTATTAAGTTTTTATACACATCGCATCTATATAATAACTATAAACAAACGAAAAAATATATAAAATGAATAAAAATTGAATTGAAATCCAGCTCAACTTAAAAAAATAATGGTAAATTATATTTTAATTTAAACGTACGAAATAAATAAAGAACATCTTAATTATATATGTTAAATCAAAGTATAACTAAGCATTTTTTTTTTCAATTTTAACTTAATTTATTTATTTAATTTATATTCATTTTATATATTTTTTTGTTTGTTGTTCAGTACAATCGATACGTACTTTTTGAGTTAAAATAATGCAATATTTATTGTTAATTAATAATTGAAAAAAAAACTAATAAAGTACTCATACGTTATAAAAAAATATAAAAGAAAAAAAAATATTTTATATGCATATATTACAAGAATGTATATATTTAAAAATGTTGTATTGATAATAAAAAAACAAAATTTACTTTTGTTCACTTTATTTTTTTACAGCCGAGACTAGACGAGACTCTGATTTTTTTACTCGAGACGAGACCGAGACGAGACTCTGATTTTTTCAGCCGAGACGAGACCGAGACGAGACTGTTGTTTTGGTCATTTTTCGAGACCGAGACGAGACTCGATCAAATCTCGTCTCGTCTCGTCTCGCGTGCATCCCTATTTGTGTCTCTTTATATGAGCAATGAAAATATAAATGAATTAATTTTTTTAACGACTTAATATATCTTGAATTTTTTATTTTACACTTAAATTTATCAAGTTATTAAATATTATTTGAGCAAATCATTCAGGGATGACTTGGTATACATTTTTGCATACACTTGAATCAAGTCTTTAATTTTAAAAATACATATTATATTCATTTGTTCAGTTAATTATTAACTGACTTGTTCTTAGCCTTCTTCTTCGTATTTTACTTTTAACCAGGTCAAACTAAAATCATTAGTAACCTTCTGAAAGTTTAACTGAACTTTAATTTTTTATTTTTTAAAATATTATTATTTTACTGTTTTCACAGATGGTTGATTTTTTTTTTTATTTTTATATTTTATTTTCAATTTTAACTGTTGTTTTTATATTACATGTATTTTTCAACATCTGTTTTAAGCACTGTTTTTTTTTTTTTTTTCTTGTATAATATACAAGAGAGATCATTATTCATTGTTTTTAAATTGTAAATTAAATGATTTATATATTTCTACATATGAAGTGTATATTTTTATGTAACAAGTTTTTTTTTTTTTTTCTTTAACTTGCAAAAAGAAATAAAAATTACCTTGAAAGGTGATACGATGATGGTAGGGTAAGTGATAAAATTACTTGTCTGACATTTTCCCAAGGCATCTTGTATATGCATTATACAAAACACGTGTTTTCAAATTCAACCCCAAGGTGAATAACTTCACATCTCAAAGCAATGCTAAATAAAAATAAAAATTAATATTTAAAAATGTAAAAAATATAATAAATACAAGAATAAATTAAAAATTCATATGTAGAGATGATAAGATTTGAGGAAATAAAATACAAAAAAGAAAATACAAATTTTTTTGTAAATTTTTAGGATGTGTGTATATAATAAAAAGTGAATATATAATTGATGTTGAATAATTTTATAAAAGCTTGCAATAATATAACGATTGTATTATAAAAAATTAAGATATGATGAGAACTGAATATACACCTTGCCAACATACATTTGTAATTCATGTTAACAAAATTTATTCATACTTGGTTAATTCAAGTTGAGGACAAGTGTGGCTAAACAAAGCTAAAATATAATTTATCACTATAAAGTTCAAAGTTACTTGTTTATACACCGTGAAAATGTTTCCGTAAAATTTGTGTACAAATATAAACGCATTAATTACATTGTGTGGTATGTGTTTGAAGTTTAAAATTTTATTTTTTTTAAATTTATCTTAACAAGTTAATAAAATTGGAAAAATCATATTGACTTGGTATAAACAAAATTTAAAAATTTTAATACTCGAAATTAAAATAAGATTATCAAAGTTAAAATTTAAATAAATAAATTGTCAATAAAAAAAAATGGACTAGTTGTCTAAACGAGTATTTAATTAAATTATAAAAAAAAAAAAAACAAAAAAATCATTAATCTTAAAATATAAGAAATATATTTGTTTTATTATTGATTCAAATTTTTTAATTTCTACAAATTATAATTTTATTTTAAATATTGTTTACAAATTTTTAAATATCCTGAAATTACAATTGTAAAAAAAAATATAGAATAATAATTTATCTGCCATTTAAAAAAATTTAGCAAATAAAAAAAGCAAATAAAAATAAAAAAAAGAACAAGGCTGGCTGAACATATTTGAAAAAAAAAAAAAAAAATGATATTCGAATGGTCAAATAATTGTAAAATAAAATTAGATAATAATCTTAAAATCTAATTGAAGTAAAAAAATATTGTATTGATCCAAGTAAATTATTAATTGATTGAATAGTTGTCTAGAAAAAATTTTTTTTCTAATTATTCATTCGCATGTAAATAACACATAATTCTCACGTAATTTTGGGCCTACTTACATCAAGATCTGATCATTATTTTAAAAGATGTGCTAGCTTTCATTTGTCAATTATTAAAAAATGTTATTAAAAATAAAAAATAAAATTTTTTTTAAAATTTATTTATTTGCACTTAATTTTAAGCCTAACTTCATCAAGATCAGATCATTATTTAAAAAGTTTTCATAGCTTACAGTGCTAGCACAACTTTTTAAAAAAGCAAAAAAAAAAAAAAAAAAACGCACAAAAATTGTGGATTCCGGACAAAAAACGCACATAATCCGCACGTAATTCCTGCTATAGTCTGGTTTAATTGTGCTATAATGTATGTGCTAACTTTACATACCTAATAAATTCATTAAAATAATATAAATAATAAATTATCTTATTTTTCGGTTCAATATTCTTTCAATTGTCTTCCATTTGGAACAATTTTTAAATGCATTTAATCATTTTAATTCGAAAAATTAAAAACATACAGTCAAATAGTCAAATTATTCGTAATTCGTTACTATTCGACTATTCGTCATTATTCGAATTTTCGTATAATGACGAATAGTCGAATTATTCGTAGCTATTCGACTATTCGAAAATTCGAATAATTCGATTCGTATTCGATACGAATTATTCGAATTTTCGAATAATCGCACACTACTAATTAATTGGAACACGTGAACTTAAAAAGAATAAGTGTGTTGGAAGTCTGAATCTTATTTCTTGATTCTTTTGCTCTGAATCAAGTAAATCAACAATATTTTCATTATAAATTTTCAAAAAACTTGCTTCAACTTTATACTCCCAACCAAGAAATTTAAATTCTTTCATTTGTTCAAATATATGTTCTTGATATCATACCTTTATGATCTGGACTACATTTACCTTCCATTGTTTATGGTTCTACATGATACCCAGGTGGAAATTTTTATCCGCCTTTTGTCCACCTTTCTTTACCTTTCTCCGCCTTTTCTCCACTTTTTCCGAAAATGACCCATAGTTGGAGAAATAGTGGACAAATTTCTCCAACCTTTCTCCACCTAAAATTTATTCCGACTTTTCTCCCTCCTTTCTTCATCATTTCTCCAACCTTTCTCCACCCTTTCTCCAACTTTTTCAATTTTCAATTATTCCAAATATATATATATAGGTATATTAAAAGTAAGTATCGGAGAAAATGTGGACAGAAATCGGAACAAGTCGAAGATAATCTCTAATAAATCATAAAACTATGTGAATATAAAATACAAAAGAAAATTTGGTTATTTAATAGTTGTAAAATATATATTGTCAACGTATATTCTCAATGAAATATTACTATGTTTTCACACTTAATTACCGCAGTGGGTTTCCTCATAACTCCCATAATTAAGGTATAACAATGCAAACAAAAGACTAAACTTATACCAAGCTACATGTCACACTATTTCTACCTTCTAAAACAATCATAATAATATACACTTGCAATAATTTTGTACGTGATATACCTGGGTGTAAAAGTAGAATTTTTTTATTTTTTAATTACACTGAAATAATAGTCTTAAAACATTTAAATTTATTAAACAATTATTCAAATTTATAGAGTCTTGTGCATCGTATAATATTTAAAAAAAAAATAACAATAATCAACAATAAAAAATAACACTTCAATCTATTTATCCTTGATCCACTAGATAGCTATTATTATTGATGACTATTTTAAAGTTTTTAAAAAGTCAAAATATTTTAAATAAATTATCAATTGCTTTAAAATAATTTTATCGGAAATACCATTTATCAATTGAAGGATTCAACATAGTAACAAGTAACTTGTACCTTTTATTTTTTTTTTTTAATGGTTTTTTTTTTTATTCTACTCTTTTACTCTTCATATTATTGCAGTTCAATGTACAACAATTTTCAGCAGCCGCTACGTTTCAATTTCATTTCTCCCTCTGATTCTACTTGATTTTTATACAACCAAATCCTCCCACAATGCCTCCCACTATTTTTCTATCATCCATTTTATTCAGCTTCTTTTTTTTATTTTTCCTTTTCAAACCCCCTTTTGCCATTTTTTTTGCTACATGCGATTTTTTCTCTTCACTCAAGCACACGTATATATTCACATTTACACACTGCATACATATCCTGTCTGCTAGTGAAGAAAATCGAGCTGAATATATACATAACATACAACACACATTGGTAAAATTGATTCAACCCTTGTTTATCGCTTCATAAATAAGAAAAAAAATATATCAGACACATTGTATTATATGTTGTACAATATATATGGTTTTTATTATTATTATTCCACAAAAGTTAGTCACTCCCAGCTTGTTTTAAAATCAATTTAGTGGTTTTGAAAAGTCACGTGTTTTAAATCATCAATTTATTTTTTATATATAGATTTAAATTTATCATTGATTAAATAATATAATTTGTCAAATAAAATAAAATAATTATTTGTTTATTAATTATACAATTAAAAAGTAAAATAAAAATCTAATAAAAAATTATGTATATATATAAATTTGCATGGATGAAAATCAAAGTTTTGGTATGCTAAATTCACATGGTTGATGAAGGGTTGATTATAGGATTATCAAATGATGAATAGGCTTTGGGCTTGCTTGCAAAACGCTCCTCGTTATCGAGTCGAACAGTGATGCTATACCACAATGATTAAATCATCCTTCCATTCACACATACACACACACACACACATACCAATATTCAAATACATGTCTCATTGAAACGCCTATTTTGCATCGTCGATATACTGTGCAACTCACTGGCTATAAATAATTATTTTATGTTTTTTTTTTTACCAATTATGTCGTTGGTAAACTCTAAATTATGTCGAAGAATTTTTATTTTTTTTTAACTCCCTAGAATTTAAATAAATTTTATATAAATTTGAAATACTTGAAGGTAAATAGAGGTCAAAAACAGACTGAAAATATTGCGGAAAAAAGTGGTTTATTTATGATTTTTTAAATATAATAATGTGACAAATATAATTATATAATGAAATTTTTTACAATTTATAAATCTCATTGTTTCGAAGAATGTAAAAAAAATTTTTTTTAGGTTGCGTTAATTATCATGTTGAATATATACAATGCTAGAACATGTATAATTATTATCTAAAGAAAAGAAAAGAGAAAAAAAAAAAAAAAAAGGTAATAACAAGTTTTTAAAAAATTTTTAAGAATAGAAAATTAGAAGTAGAATTAAAAAGAAAAGAAAAAGAGTAGGTCTCTATATTTTGCAGCACCTCATCTAACATTTTTCAAGTGTAAAATGACAAAAGGTTGTACCTACTTGAATTTCATATTTTTTTTTTTTTTACTTTTCCATCTGTTTTTATATTTATTTTTTTTTTTTTGCTCTGCAGCAAACTTATTATATTTTCTTGAGCTACAAATTTTATGTATCATTTGTTGAATAAAAATTTGGTGTCTTTGTGTTTATAACGGGAAGGAGTATTGTATGTGAAGGGTCTTGCAATAAAATTTAAGATGCTGAGATGAAAAGTCTCATTTTGGGTGGATATTATCTACCTCGTTGCCAATAAACTTGTCAGTATGCTAGAATTTAATATATACAAAAAATTTTTAGTGGATAAATACAAAACCCCTAAAGAGTATCCACTTGACAAGAGTATTTCAACTTTATAAAATTATTTTAAATTTAAAAATATATATTATAATAAAATAAAAATAATAAATCAACAATTTAATTTCAATTTTAGTATTTGTTCAAATTAACAAAATGTTTTATTGTTAATTCTTTTTTTTTAGGATATTATAATTGTGCAAAAAAAGATATAATAATAAAAAAAATTATATGAGTATCAAATGTAAGCATTATTGCCGAGTAATTAACTTGACACATTTCAAATACAGTTACAAGGTAAAATTGCTTGTTTTACATTAAAAAAAAAAAACATAATAATTATTTACACAACAGTGATTATAAAAGCTCACATTTTCATTTATAATTATTATTGCAATAAATAAAAAAATCTAGATTTTTAAATATCTAAAAATTGTGTTTTTATAAAATTTTTTAATTGCAAAACTTTAATAAAATATTTACAATTTATTAAAAAAATATGGTGTATATATAAAAGAAGAATAAAATTAGAAATAAAAAATCAAATAATAATTTTTTTTTTTCAATTTAAATATAAAAAAATTAAATATATAATTTGAAAAAAAAAGTCTCGAAGGTGTTAATTAATTAATTGAATAGAAAAAAAATGAATAAATAAAAAATTTCAAGGGAATATTTATTGAATCAAAAGAAATAATAAAAATGAATAAATAAATGAAAATAAAATTTGGGGATATTAATTTTTGGTCAAGACAATTATTGTGACATATATATATTAGGTGGTGATAAGATAAGACACACTAATGTATTGTCAAGACGATTCTATCACAGTATCATCCGTCTCAGTTTATTCTGATGATTAATGTAATCTTGTAATCATTGCATATTGTACAGTTAATTAACTGTCATGTTATTAATACTCACTGATCAAAGTCAACATAACACACACTCTCTGGCACATAGATTAATTATCATCAATCATCAATTTAATATTGATACTATTAATATTATCACAATATTTTGATCAATAATAATCACAAATACAAGCAACTTGAATAAATAGTTGAAATAAAAATTTAAAAAAAAAAATAAAAAAACTATTATTCAATTATTTATTGATTAATTAAAATTATCATGAGTATTTTATCAAAATAATCTCAGCATTTATATAAATTTTAAATTAATAAGTGATAAATAAAATAAATACGATTAAAATTAATTGAAATGATTTTGTGTTGTGATAATCTCGTACTAATTACTGTGATTTTTTTATTTTTATTTTTATTGAGTATGTACTCAATGACAATTATCCCAAAACCATTGAAATATTTTTTTTTTTTTGCTTTAACACCTGATTGGTGATAAAAATATAAATAAAAAAAAAAAACGACGTATTTATTTTTAACTGAATAACAATAAAATAATAATTAAAATAAAAAAAATAAAATAGAGATAACATAACAATTAATTGATAGTTTGAATGATATTATGTTTTTTTTTTTTTTTTCAAATATATTTAATATTTGAAGCTTTTAATGAGTAAATCTATGAGCTTTTTCATTAGCATGGATTTTGAACTGAACGATTACCATAAATCGATGTTATCTCATGTGTGTCAGTGTATTGGAATCTCGATTATACTCAATTTCCATGAAAATACATCAAAGTATAGGTATATAAACATTAAATATTTGTGCAGTGTGAATGTATTTGAAAAAAAAAAAAAACATATATAGAGAAAATAGAGAATGTAAAATTGAGAATGACAGGTCAACATGGCCAATGTATTTTAACAACATAACAACTTAAATTATTTGTCTCTATATCATAACAGTGTCAAAGCCATTTAAAATATAAAATACATACTATTGAAAACTGATATTAAATAAATGATAATTTATTTTTCTTTTATATAAACAATATCTATGTGTTTATAATGTTTTTTTTTTATTTTTATTATTTATATATGTGGATTTTAGGGTTGTCGAAAATTTCAAATATGTACAGTACATTTATCATTGATAATTGTATTTGTAAATTTACTGCATACACATAAATTGAAATTTTAATTTTTTTAATAAATTCATTATTAATATTCAGTTGTTATATTAAATTATTATAATTTTTATTTTACATTTTATATTTGTTGTTGCTAAATTAAACAAAGTTTTGTTTTTGTTATTTAATAATTTTCTGGGTCAAAATTATATAAATAAAAATTATGAAAATTAATTTAAAAATTACGTTTTTGCATGAAAATAAATAAATTAAATTTTAGTTTTTCTAATATTTATAATTGTTATGATATTATAATTTTTTTTTATATCTCTATTCTTCACCACAATTGACATACAATTTTGTATCAAAGAAAGAAAACAAAATAAAATAAACAATAAAAACTCTAAAAAAATACAATATCAATGTATAAAAATAAAAAAAAAAAAACTTCGAAATTCCGTTTTCGTGTTACTTTAACGGTCAAAGCAATAAAATATTCAACCCCCTTTGGAATTAGATATATAACCAACGAGGTTGAATGCGATTCGTATGGACATGGTACCAACTATCTCTCATGTGTCTCAGTCAACAAGACCAATACCAAGAAATGAAAAAATAACAAATTATCCAGCTTCTACTTTTTTCATGACACTCTGAGGTCATAAAAACTATTTTATCAGGTACCATTGCAATTCAAAAACTATGTAGCTCCAATTCTTTGTTGTTGTCAAAAACTTTATGACTCTTCACAATGTGTGTCTATAAAGTTTGTTTGTTTTTTTTATTTAATTTTTTTATATATCATTTTGTATCAACTATACAAAAATACAAATACATAATAATTTATATTTCTTCAACCAAAAAATACTATTAAATATATTATTTATCTATTTTTTTTTTTTGGCTTAAATAATATATCAATTTTAAAAGTATAATTTTTCTTTTATGTTTGATTGAATGTCGGGGATTTTGATAATGTAAACATTTGTAGGAAAATTATGTTATCTTTGCTATTCAGTGTATATAATTAATTAATTTAATAATTCATTTAACCATTCATTCATTTATATGAAATACAAATAGTTTTGTTGATGGGAGAGAAGAAGATTTGATGAATTGATTTTACATACGAGAGAAATTTATACATGACGAGATGAAAACATGATGAAGAATTGCTTTTGACATAACTAAAGAAAATTTTAATTAACCAAGAAAATTCTACAAGTAGTTTTTTTAGCTTTATATAATTTTATATATTGTTTTTTTCATATTAAATATTTAACAATGAATTGAAGATCAATTAAAAATACAATCAATATTTATTTTTTAATTAAAAAATGTATAACATATCACAGCGAGAATTTTTTTTTCATTGTCTACATTTCTGGTTTATTAAATGGAATATTTTGTTTATTTGATATTTATATATAAACCATTTAAAATTTGTGAATTTGATTGATTGAGGACTCTTTGAATTCACAACAATATTTAATTAAAATATTATTAAATAGTTTTTAAAAATTTTAATAAATTATTTGATTTTATGAATATTATATTGACAAGTGTTGAGAAATATTTTTGATGGTTTGGTATTTCCACTTAATTAATATATATTGAATTTTTTTTTGAATTCTCACTCAATAAATTATCATTGAATTATCTACAAATTCAATAATTTAAACAAGAAAATAATTTAAAAAAAAAATAAATAAGCTCTCAATATTTGTCCTAAATTATATTTAAAAAAATTAATATAAAAAATATTAATCAATATTCAATTTTAAATAAAAAAAAGTTGGCAAAATGCCTGTAATTTTTTAAATGTTTTTATGACCAGTCGTTTTTTTTTTTTTTTTCTTCAATGTTGAAAATGAAGGTCAAGTGACATTGCGATTAAAAATGATTCTTATGACTCCAAATAATTTAAAATTATTTCAAATGACATTTATTTATTAAATTTTCATTTATTAAAATTTTAAAACTTGTAATTCAATTTGACCCAAGTAGAACAACTCATTTTTAGTCAGACATAAAAATAGTATTTACAAATATCTGTTAAAAAAAATATAAAAATAAATAATAGTTTAAAATAATATACTTTAATACTGTAAATGAATCATAAAATATTTATAAATGATTATTAAAAATTTTATGAGTCTAGTAATTTTAGTAATAATATTATTTTAAGATTAAAAAATTATCATCAAAAAATATACAGAAAATCTTTGAAAAAATAGTAAAACAGTGATGTGATGGGTAATTTTATATATGAAATAAATTTAAAAATTTAATGCTGTTGAAAAACAAAGTAAGAAAAATTCTATACTTATATATTTATATATGTATAGAATGGAGGGTGGGAGTTTTGACTTTAGTAAGACAGTCGAGAACTCTTACGTGACTTCCATTGTACACCTTCATTTAATTTCAACACAGCATCTTCACACACGACTTCAAACTATATCTTTTCTTTTCACCTTTATTTCCCCTTTCTCTTTACCAATTTTCATACAAAATTTTGTACTCGAACGACAGTTTTCAAGTACATTTTCCATCTTGGCAAACGATACCCCAAGTTAAAGTTGTTTATCTTTTGAAAAAAACCGTTTTTACACAAATGTATATATAGGCACAAATATTCAAACTTAATGTCTCATCCTACATCAAAAAGTTTTGTTAAAATACACTTTATATAAATTTGTATGTGTATATTAAACAGCTCAACTTTGTATTATCATAGACTTCTATTCTTCTTATATTTCTATATACCCAAGATTATCACTAAGTAAATTATTATAAACAAAAAAAAATATACAGAAACTTTTAATAAACAGTTACATTTTCATACGTTATAATTTATTTGAAATACTAAATATATCAAGCATCGTTTGCCCAGTAAAATACTTTGATTAAATTGCAGTAAAAATTTTGAAGAGTAAACATAAAATATCTCAACGAAAAAACAAAAAAAATATGACTAATAAAAATATTGTTATACATTTATAAATGACTCATGATATTTACTTGATATAAAATATAAAAATTCATGTCAAGCTTTTTTTTTATTGATTTTAATGTATACCTATATAAATAGAGTCATACTTTTTAGACCCTATAAAATTGTTTTATTTTTATCAGTACCTTTATGTATTATTTTTTATCATACACAAGTAGTTTTTTTTTTTTTTTTTTCAATTGGGTCAGATGTACAAAAAAATTTCAAGTTGAAATAAAATAGTTAATCATATTTTATTGTTTTTTCATTTGAAAATTTATATGTATAAGATTCAAAATTTTGCTATAAAAATAAATAAATAGATGAATAAATAAATGAATAAAATATTAAAGTAAAAAAAAATTGATTTAATTAGCATAATATAAAATAAGTTGAATTTTTTTTTTATATTTTATTTTTGTTAAAATACTTTGCTGAATTTTTATTATTTCATATCAACTTTTAATACAACAATCAGTATATAATTTTTAGCAGATAAATGGTAATAATTTATTTTTAATAATACGTATTATTTCGTCACATTCTTGTAGACCATTTTTGTTGAATGTTTGTCATTTTAAAATCAATTGTGAAAAAATTACTTATGAAAATTAAATAAATTTATTTATCTTTTTAATTAAATATTTAAATTCACTGACCATGAATTTGTTTTTAAATTATTTTTTAAATTTAAGTTGTACTGACAAATGTTTACTCCTGGCAAAAATAACAATAATATCGAGTTAATAGTTTATATAATTAAAGACAAAAAATATTAATTATTACTATAATTAATAATAACGTAATTTTTTATTTATTTTAAAAATAATCTCTGATAGAAAAAATCTGGAAAAATCCAGAGAGATTTTTTCTACCAGAGATGTTTCTTGAATTTCAGATAAATGATAAAAAAAAAAAAAGAAAAAAATATCATATTGTGTAGGAAGGGCGCAATGTGAGTGCAACATAGAATCACTCACATGTTGCCCACGTAACACATACTATTTTTTGGCCGAGTGGGCGGGAAACACCCGTTTGTCGTCAAGAATTTGTTAGGCTACAATCACATACTTTGTGCCACAAATTCGTCACGACAATCGGGTATTTCTTGCCCACTCGGCCAAAAAAATACATATACATCAGTATTGTATTCATCAGAATTGCAACAATAATGAAAGGAATATATAATTCACAAAAAATAATACACCTACACTAATAATTCATGTTGAAGCTCAATTCTTTATCCTCTATGTTGGATCACTTGATAGAAAAAAAAAAAAACCAAGACAAAATTTAATTATTGTAGTTAATTTTTAACAACATAATACAAAAAAGTTCAGTAAATTTAATAAATAATTATATCATATGTTGTTTCATTTACCCACAAATTATTAAGTGTCAGTTAATTTTAATTTATTTAATTTTTAATAATTTAAAGATATTTAATTTTCCAGCGTTAATTTTTCTTTACTGATCGTAATCCTGGTGGAAATATTTCTCCGCCGTTTGTCAACTATTTCTCCGTCTTTTCTTCACTTTTTTTGACTTTCTTCTGAAAATAACCCATGATTGGAGAAATGATGGAAATTCACAAATATTTTAAATTGAAATACTGGTTCCTCTTGTACATTATATATTGACACAGTATATTAAATTGCTTTTCACACATTCACTTCATGTACTAATGCAATTCAATGATATATTTAAAAAAAAAATAAAGAGAAAAAAAAAACATTCAAAAGAACATGGATATTATCTTCTGAGAATTTTAAATCTTTTTAGTGGTAAAATGAAATTTAATAATATTCTTGAAGGCATTGATCGTGTAGATGGGTTAAGATGAATATCTAGAAATATTATAACAAAGTTTCACTGTCAACCTATTGGTTTGAGTGGATAAAAGATAGACAAAGAGAGAATTATATTGAGGAAAAGCTTTTAAGGAAATTATTGGATTTTCATTTTGATATTGTATTACTTGGATATATGCTAACAAAAGTTCAGCTAACTAATTTTATCTATAGGTTTTGATATTGTAGTAAATATTATTCATTTATATTTGAAATACCTGGATAATTTTAATTCGTTATATTTAAAATTATATCTGTAAATTTCAGTTATATATTAAATTAAATTTAATTCTTTTTTTTTATCATTAAAATTTATAACTAATTTTTTTTTGTAATATTTTATAAATTGTAATTTAAATTTTTTGCAGTAATTTAATATTTTTCTTGAAAGTATATGAAGTAGACAAATTGATAAATTTTGATTGACGATTTTGAGACTTGAGAGGATATTTCATGAGTAATTTTGAATGATTAATTAGTGTCATTCAAAAGCTGGTAAATAAATAATTTAATATGTTTTTTTTTTTTTGTACCATTAGTCTTTTGTGATTTTTATAATATAATTGACATATTTTTTGAATTTTTTTTTTATTAATTTATTTGTAAATAAAATACTTTTGTTGATTGAAAAATTTATATAAAATCAAATTAACTGAAATTGATTAAATTTTTTAAATAATTAATGAATAAAACGTTTGACAAAAAATTTCTTTGACTTATTAAACTATTCTGAAAAATAGTAATTAAAATTTTATTAAAATGCACTTTTGTAGTGGGTTTTTGTAAAATGCATCAGATAATTAACAAATAATTTTCTGTATTTTTTAATTTAAAATTTCATCAGCTAGTATATAAATCATTATACGTTGATAATAAATTGTAAATTGACTATTGATAATAAAACGTTAAAAATAAAATAAATATAAAAAATTAATCAATTAAAATTAACTATAATATATTATATTCAATCTACAAAAAAAAATATGTTAAAAATTTTATAAAAAAATTTTTTCATCATTATTCTAGTTTTCATATAAATGTATAATAAAAAAAAAAAAAATTAAAAATTACATTCTTTGGTAAACAACGCAAGGTAGTATAAAAAAAACTTTTTTTTTTTTAATTAGCAAAAACACTATTATTTTATGAACCGCAATTAACAAACTTTTTAATTTTTTAAACTTTTTTTAATCGTTAAAAAGTATTTAAATTAAAGAGAAAAAAAAAAAATGTATTTTTAAATATAAAATCAATACTTTTGATATATATTTAACGAGTCTGTTGAATTTAGTCAACATCATTAATGATTTTGATTAATCAACCATATATATCTTAATTATACCAGCGATTTTCATGTTAAAATTATATACCAAAACAAGTCAACGATTTATTCAAGCGAATACACTCAGCATGTTACGTAACATACGTTTAGAATAATTTAATGACAACAACAATTACCGAAAAATAAACGCATGAATGATTTAATATTATGACTTGAACAAAGTTCATACCAAAAAATTCCACCAATAATTTTTGATCATAAAAAAAAAACTACTGTCAATAAGAAAATCATTTTTAATTATTTTTTAATTTAAAACAAAAACCATATTTTATTAATGAAATATTTAACCAGGTCATATGAATTTGATAAACAAAAAAATATATTTTTCTTTCTTTTTTTGTGTATTTTTTATTTATTTATTTTCAACAAAAAAAAAATGTGATTGGAAGGGCACATGTAAAGAGAATATCGAGAGTGTGTATTGAAGCGTAGATTTGAATCGTTTTGTTATATATGATATATATATATACTCGTGAAAAACACTTGAAGCAGCAAAGCACTTTGGCTTGGGCGTTGTTCATTCAGGCATATATAGCCTACTCGAACTCACCGAATAAACATGATTCATGGAAAAAAATAATATGAGAGAAAGGGGTTAAAAATGTTGGATAGTTTCTGTGTTCATTTTACTGAATTTTACATTGGATAACTGGACAATATATAGACATATGGCTTTTCAGTTTCCATCAAAAACGATCATTCAATAATCAATATTTAAATTATCCAACCAGAATCAAGCTGTCTGACTTGATTCACTTTGAAATACTTGATTTTTTGGTTTATAAAATGTTAACTTTGTTTTGTTTTTTTTTTTTAAATTTATCATTATATTTAATGTATTAATAAAATTTATTTATTTTATTAAATTTTACTTGTTTTATATGCTGTAATGGTTATAACAATTTTAGTGGTTACTAAGTTAATGGTAAAAAAAAAATCTTATGAATATTCAACGACTTTGAGAATACGCCCTTTTTGTATATACTTGGTGCTTCGTTTCGTGTCAATTTGCCGACTTAAAATATATACACAAGAGAGGACTAACTTAATGGTAAAAAAGAAAAGGAAAAATCAAAATAAAATTGTAAAAACAAAATTTTATGAAAAAGTTAAAAAATCTAAGAGACTTTAAAATTTATGTTTAATTAATTTCAAGATAATGTTAATAAAAGTTTTTTGTATTTTTAATTTTAATTTAAGTTGTTGAATATTTATAGTTGTATTTTTTTTCCGTTAAACTTTTTTGATGAATTATCAATTAATTAAAAATAATAAAAAAATATTTCTACTGTTAATAATAAAAATAATTTTAAATTTTAAAAAATTATTTAATATTATTTTATGAAAAATCAAATGAATTATTGTTTTTGATTTAACTTGAAGTTTCATTTTGAAATTTTAAAATTACACATCATTGTCAAATATATATGTGTGTTGATTTTACCATATTGAATACTACTTGTAAATTCAATCACGTCGTATAACCATCTTCAATTTATTTCTGACAAGTGACATCAAGATCTATCGAAAGTCTTATCAACTATATGTCTGACTATTTTCTTATTTGTTCTACTTGTTTAAAAATTCAGTAAATAATATATAAATATTATCTTTTAAATAAAAACTAAATAGAATATAAAAAACTTTATAATTTATATATATAATATTTTTTGTTGCAAAGTATATAAATAAAATAAATAAAATAAAAAAAAAAAGATAATAAATTTAAAGCGATGATTTTGAGATTTTCGAGGATAACGTTTGGATATTTTTGGATAAATAAAAAGTCTTATGGTTGTTGGATCCAAGCCAATGGTTGACACCAAAACCAAATTCAAATCTTCTTGTCTCTATTTGCACATGGAAAACTTGATTGTTAATGTATCCGTTAAAGGTTGTGGTCAAGATGACTTAAATTGTCTAATTGAGTCAAAGAGTTAACGTGTCTTTGTGGTGTGAGCATAAATTATTTTTAAATTTAAATAATAACTTTTTAGTTATCATTTATTTCTTCAATATAAAATTATAATTATAATTTAAATTATATTAATTTATTATTGTTCATAATTAATTATGATATACCACATGACGTTACCCCAGATTTGCATTTAAAAATTTTAAAATTCATACTTGTATTTACAATTACTTTGATTAATATTTTTTTATTTATTTTTGTATTTATATAATATTAATTTAACAAAAAAATATAATTACATAATATTTGTATAAATAAAAAAATTATATTTATTACTGTCTTAATTCATCGCAACAAATTTTTTGAGAATCACTACACGCATAATGAGAATATTCTGATTTACGTGGACATTCAGATGGTGTTACACAAATACGATGTGATTTATTTTCACACCATTGTTTTCCATCTGGTGTAAAACCTTATGGAAAATATTTATGAAATAATTATTAATTAGTAAAAAATCAATGACTTGGTATTAAAATATATATTGTTTTAAAATTTAACTCACATTGACACCTGACAATAGCTAAAAATAAAATTAAAGAAATTTCAAAAATTATAAATAACTTCATATTCGAAATCAACTTAGTAAATTTATTGAAAAAATTAATCCACTGAAGAGATGCTTATGAATAAAAGAGTTTTTTTTTCGAAGCGAGTTTTTATAAATAGTTAACAAGTGTTATCTTATCACTGGTGTTTCAATTAACAGCTTAAATATTTATTTAAAGTTTTCAGTTTTTTTCCACTTCACTATCATTACTGACGTAAAGAACACTATATAATTTATTGTATGTTTGATATTAACCAACCACATGAACAAATTAACAATCCATGTTTAAACAAGTGTCAAAAAAAACACACATCTTAATTTAAAAAAAAAAAAAAAACGAGTGATGAGTCATCATTGATGACTATAAATTACATGGATGTATAATTTTATTTTAATTTATAAATTTGACACGTTTTTTTAAATAAATATAGAAGTCATGTCTATAAATTAGATGGATGTGTAATTTTATTTTAATTTATAAATTTAACAGGTTTTTTTAAACAAATATTACACATTTTTTTTATTAGCATGAAAAATAATTGTCACTCAACGATATACGTTAAAATATAATTAATTTTTTGTTTGTCACTTGGTAAATAATAATTAATTTTTTGAAATATAATTTATATCAAATTTTATATAACTGAAAAATTAAATTAAAACAAAATTTATAATACATAAAAATTTATTAACAAAAATCTATGAATAAATTTAAATTTATTTGCAAGTACATTTGAAAATTATTTATTTTCGATATTTGTGTGATACATATGTCCTGACTGTCCCATATATGACAAAACTACTTGGCGTTATGATAAAAATGCATACTTGATATGAAAAATTTAGGGATGCACGCGAGACGAGACGAGACGAGATTTGATCGAGTCTCGTCTCGGTCTCGAAAAATAACCAAAACAACAGTCTCGTCTCGGTCTCGTCTCGGCTGAAAAAATCAGAGTCTCGTCTCGGTCTCGTCTCGAGTAAAAAAATCAGAGTCTCGTCTAGTCTCGGCTGTAAAAAAATAAAGTGAACAAAAGTAAATTTTGTTTTTTTATTATCAATACAACATTTTTAAATATATACATTCTTGTAATATATGCATATAAAATATTTTTTTTTCTTTTATATTTTTTTATAACGTATGAGTACTTTATTAGTTTTTTTTTCAATTATTAATTAACAATAAATATTGCATTATTTTAACTCAAAAAGTACGTATCGATTGTACTGAACAACAAACAAAAAAATATATAAAATGAATATAAATTAAATAAATAAATTAAGTTAAAATTGAAAAAAAAAATGCTTAGTTATACTTTGATTTAACATATATAATTAAGATGTTCTTTATTTATTTCGTACGTTTAAATTAAAATATAATTTACCATTATTTTTTTAAGTTGAGCTGGATTTCAATTCAATTTTTATTCATTTTATATATTTTTTCGTTTGTTTATAGTTATTATATAGATGCGATGTGTATAAAAACTTAATACCAAAAAAGGCCCCAAAAAAAAAAAAAAAAAAAATTAAGAAAACCAAATTTGATATTATCGATGACACGGCGAGACTCTCGCGAGAAGTCTCGGGCTAATGCTAGTATCGTCTCGGTCTCGTCTCGCCTGAAAAATTGTCAGTCTCGTCTCGGTCTCGTCTCGAGTTCGCGAGACGAGACGAGAAAGTGCCGAGACTGGTCTCGTCTCGCGTGCATCCCTAGAAAAATTTGAAAAAATAAAAAAAAAATAAAATCCAGTCTTTCATATAGATACTTGGATATTTCCTTGGATAACCACGACGATATTCAGATGAAATACTGGCAATGTTGAAAAAATTTTGGAATGAGGCAACGAGAAAATTTTTACGAGCTCATCGATCACGTAAATTTACTTGCCATCCGAAAATTTGTCTCAAAAATAAAACAAGAAAAAAGAATAAAAGAAGAAGAAGAAAAAAAAAATGCAATTCTGGCAAATATTCACGACATTGAGTTTAATGTTATTAGCTGATGACATGATATTATTTATTGATCATATTTAAAAAAAAAAAATCTTTATTATGAACAGAAAATATGTGATGATAAAATATATTTTTTTTGAATTAGTTAAACTCTTTTCAACACATTATAAATTAAATCTACTAGACGAAATTTTTTATTTATATTTATTATAAGAAATAAAGACTTAAAAAAAAAAAATTAAACATACTTTTATTTAAATTTTTTAAACAGTCTTATTTATATGAATATTTTTTTGTAAAATAAATAAGTTAAAATATTTATTTATCATGTGATTTTTGTACTAAATGCCAATGCATAATCGACATAAAATTGCTTGGCAATCGTGCCTTAAAAAATCGTCTTTCAACTTTTCGTATTATATATTTTTGTATCGACTAAAAAATAGAAATTGTCAAAAGCTTAAAGAAATGTAAATCCAGGTGAATATAACGTTAAAGAAAATCCGTGAATATTTATGACAACATTTTTACATTTATATATAGTTCTCATTTTAAATTTTTAACCTTTTTTTTTTTGTAGTTTTTATACTCGATACTGAATGCATTTTATACTAGAATATTTTTGTTACACAGTTAAAATGAAAAATAAAAAAAAAAAAAAAAATTTATAAAGAAAATATTGAACCCATGGGATCGAGTACCCATGTGTCTCACTGGTTGAAGTGTCCCATTGATCACTTCAAAAATAAAAAAAAAATATTCAAAAATTTTATACTATAAATGTCAATAGATAAAAACAGAAATTTTTTTTTATATTGACACTTGAACCATATCTGTTTTATAACATAATTCAATAAATATCAATTTTGAATAAATTTTTTTATTCAAATAAAAAATAAATTTGCTGATAAATAATACATAAAAATATAATTAATCAAATTTCTAAATTTTATTTATTTGTAATTTATTAATAAATAAAAAAATCCTTTAATTAATAAATATATAATTATTTATTAATTAAATTTAACACAAAATTACAAGTGTAAGATGAGTACTTACCCCACCACCTCATCAAGTTATTTACTTGTTATTTTGTACATAAAATCTAGTTCAATTCACTCTTTACTTTGAAGTTAAATAAACTCATTAACACTATTTTATATACAAAAACAATTTATTCAAATAATGTTACAGTACAAAAACATTATTAATTTAAATAACTCAAACAAATATCATGTATTTTTAAAGTTTATATTTAATTTATTTAAAAATAGTTAAAATTTTTCACTCATTATAGTAATATGTTAATTTTTAAAATATAAAAAATAATCATACTTGATTATTCAAAGTATGCAGAGCTTTGAGAATTTTCAATTAATGGATTTTCAATAGAAAAAAAAATGTATAATATAGNATCTAATATAAGCAAATGACATACAAAATTTTTTGATGAAAAACAGTGCAAAAAAAAAAAAAAAAATGACACATAAGATATAGGTTGATGGAAAAAATAAAAATGAAAATTGTGAATTTATTCGTGCAATTTTGCCACTTGACTTACCCAAGAACCTTTCGTTATACAATGTGTCATCTTAAATAATGGTAATTCATGAAAATTACCATAGTGTAACCATCTTGAATTGTTAATAAAGATATCTTGATATTCAACAGTCAGCTTTTTTACTTTTCCACATTTTTTTTTTTTCGTATATTAGCAACGGTTAACATATTTTTATCATCATGTTCATTATCATCATGATTTTTGATGTAAAAGAAAATTGATATTTCAATTTTGCATATTATTATTGCATATAAATTTCATATTTTATTTTTAAAAAATGAAAGAAATAATGTGAGAAAAAAAAGAAGATGATAAATTAAATTTTATATAGTGTTCACAATTATTGCTGATATGTTACCTATAGGTGTCAAATTTTGATTAACTTTTAAGTTTGTTTAGGTCGAACAAACTCATGTATCTCACTCACTATCTTGTGTCTTTGTTCAATGATTTTATATATGCTACAACTTGCTAAGTGCTTTTATTCGTGGTTCAAAGATTTTACAATTTTGCTGACATAATATAAATTTCTTAGTTCATCAAATTTATATAACCGTAAAAGGTTTCATTATACTTTACCACATCTTTACAATTGATAAATTAAATTTTAAAAATACAAAATTAATTTAAAATCAATGTATTTATAAAATAAAAATTAATAAAATATTTATTATTAATAGTAAAGTTTATTATAATAATTTAGCTACATTATCAATCATTTATTTATTTATAAATAATAGTAATTTAATTAGCTTAAATAATTGTGTATATTTTTAATTTTTACATATCTATTATAATTTTTTAAATAACAACTAATACCATTCAATTATAAAAATAAATAATGACTTGTAAATAAAAAATTATATGCATATTTAATAGCTATTAATTAATGGTACATTTAAATTATATAAAAAGCTATTATTTATAATTATAATAATTGATTAATATTCAAGGAAAAAGTAGTAATAAAAAAATTATTATAAAAAATATTTATAATAGATATTAAAATACACCCCTTGAATAAGAAAAAAAAAAAAAAATATATGTATACATAACAAACAAATTGATACAGAATGAAATTTAATTTTATTTATCATTTTTTACATTTTATAATTTACAGCAGTGATGTTACATTCCCCCTCGCAATAAATTATGAATATTAGAAAAATAATATACCTTTGAGAAACAACAATAAGTTTAAATATTTAGTGTTGACTGATTTACAATCTTTTATATATTTTATTCATACGTATTCATGAGATTGTCTAATAAATTGTCACAAAGTATAAAATATATATCAAAAAATTTATTTAAATAAAAAAAAATTTATTATTCATTTTAGTCGTCATTATACTTGTCGTTTTAACACGTATTTTTTATATTAATTTTCATAATAACTATTACAAAAAAAATTAAAGAAAATACTTGAAAAAAAATTCGTTTAAATTTATGATTGGAAATTATATAAATATGTTGGAAATTTAAAAAGAAATTTTTTACATTTCTTGAATATTTTTATTGTTTATTTATTATTTTTTTGTAAACATTAGTTTTAGTAGTACAGTTTTAATGACAAAATATGTGATGGCCCAAAAAAGATTACAAAAGTTCTTTTTTTTTTTTGTTTTTTTATGTATTTTTTATATACTTTATTTGGAAAAGTTGAGAGAGGGTGATATCATAAATATAACGACTGAGGGTGTACGTGAGAGTCTGAAAGAATGTTAGATTTTTTTGTTATTTTTTATTTTTTTAGTATATATATTTTTATTTTGTTTTTATATTTAAGAAAGTATGTACAAAGATGTATATATATTTTTTGAAGATAAAAAAAAGAGGATAACAACAAAATCATTCTTTCAATCCCGACAATATTTTTTGGTTAGAAAAACAGAAAACAGCAGGGTTTGAGGTAAAAAGCATCAAATTAATGTATTATTTTTTTTTTTATTATTATTTTTATTTTGCGTAAGTGCCAAAAGTTTTAGTTGGTCATTGTTCTTTTTATTTTTATTTTATATATTATATTTAAAAATTGATAAATTTTAAAAATGAAATTTTATATAAAAATAAAAAGAAAAGTTTACTCAATATTTTATAAAGCTTGCAAAGCTTTTTTTTTTTTTCATCATACGGTCTTGATTGAAATAATAATTTTCAATTTTTAGATTTTCAATGTTTAAATTCATAGATTTCTCTTTTTTTATTAAAAGAATTTGATAAAAAAGAAATTTAAAAAAAAACCTGAAAATGGGTTTTATTTTTTTTAACAATAAATAATGCTTGGCCTTCGACGAAATTTTTTTTGAGAATAGTTGGAATCTGTCTCCAATTGCTCAACAAATTTTAAAAATATCTACCGATACGTTTTTTCAGGAGAATTTTTATAAAAGTTAAATCTTGAAAATACAGAGTCCAAAATTAAGTAGTACAAGTCAAGCAATGTCAGACTAAAGACTATATGACGATCAATCCTTCTAATAATATTTAATAACTTTACTTTTACCATTAAAAAAAATATTTAATAACATAAAATTGATAAATTATTAATATATTATTATAAATTTAAAAGTTTTAAAAAAAATGAACAAATAAATTAATTTTTTTGTTTATTTTTTGTTTACATACTTAAAATTTAAATATTTAAAGAGTTAATTTAAAAATAACTAGCTCAATATTTTAACAAGTATTTAAATAAATAATAGCTATATTAAAAAACATAAAATATTTTAATAAACCCAAACACATGGGTGTTAAAATATTGTTAAGTTATTAAGTTTAATACAAAAAGTCATTTTGATAAAACTTTTTAAAGTGTGTATTATGTTTATCCATTTTTGAATCCTTTCAACGTATTAAGATTAAGAAAAGAGACAGTTAACATATATAAATTGTCGGGTCTACTGGGATTTAATATACATTTGAAGTAGCATCACGTAAAAAACAAGTTTTCACATTTAAGCCACGAAACGATTCAAAACCTTCTAATCTCCCACATACATATATAAAACTTTATTTTTATATTTATTATTATGTCTTAAATATTTTTCTTATATTCCTTTTTTTTTTTTTAACATCAAATTTTTACACTATTAATTTACTTCAATAATTATTTTTCATTAACAATAAATAAACCATACAAATATATATATATATTTTTATTATAAATTTTGTTTATCATAAATTAAATAATAAAAAAGACATAAAAAAAAATTTATTACAAACACTAGTAATAAAGAAAAAAAAAAATAATAATAAACTCGTAAAAAAATTACTAGTGTAATGGATGAATGAAAAAAGTATACATCTTGGAAAAATAAAAAGCTTAATTATTTACTATATATCGAACAGATTTACAGCCAGTAAATAAAAGCACTGTTAAATTATTTAAAAAAAAAAATATATATACCAGTTTTATGTGTATTGATGGGAATCGACAAATCGATACTGTGCACTATTACATGTCATGTAAATTGATACAAAGTAATGATATATCAAAAAGCCTACATTGAGAAATAAAAAAAAATAAATAAAAAATAGTTTGATATACCTACATTGTATCCATATGAACAAATAAAAATCTCAAGGTTCTATTCGTCTGTTATATTGTATATATAAAATTTATACAATATTGAGTTTATGACATAAATTTATATCTGTATTAAGAAGTAGAATGTTACGCTTGTTTCTTATACTGGGCGTAATTTTCTTGACCTATCCTCTTCGAGCCAAGAGCTATACCAAGACGTGAGCTTATTTCTTATTTTATATATTTTCTTTCTTTGTCTTACACCCAATTTTATATTTTATATATATACATTTTTATTGTCGCAAGTAATGCAAGTCCACCGAGAATCGATGAGATTAAAGATAAAGACTTGAAAAATGTTACAACAATATATTTCATCTGTCCAACTAAATTCTTTCATTTTGCTTTACGATTTTGTAATCTTTTGGTAAAAACAAACTATATGTACTATTTTTTCGTAATTATATATGTATATATATTTTAACTGTGCTTATCTGACTGTATAATAATTAATTTTTCATTAATAAATAATTTAATTGTGACTGATGATTTTTTTTATTTTTTAAAATATCATTATTATGATATTTTACTTTTTTAAAAACATAAAAATTTTTAGATGTATTTTTTATTATTACGACTGTAATAAAGATGTTCCATAATATATCACACTTGACCACATATTTCCTCCTCTAAATGTAATATGAAAAGTCACTTAAATTTTTTTTTTCAACATTAAAAATAAAAATATAAAAATATTGATGTATTTTTTTCGTCAAATAATTTTTAATTAAAGTAAAATTAAATATATTGTTGACTGTAAAGAAAAGCTTGTTTAAAAAATGTATTTCTAAATTTTTTTTTACTAAAAATGTTTCTTACAAAAGTTGCATGATTAAATGATAAAAAATTTTTGAAAATAATGTTATTTAACAAAAATTGAGTACAATTCAACAAATGATATAAAGACATATATAAATTTGAACATTAAAGAAATAAAATAAAGTACCTTTAGGTTTTCACTTTAGTTGTCTATGCAATGTATATAGTAAATTTAGAAAGGGCATCGATTTCTTTGCCCATGAGAATTTGGCTACTGGTGTTGTGGCTATGTGTGGTTTTGAACACCTTACCGCGATATCACCTCGCTTCGAAAACAGACACCACGAATCAATGTTCTAAATTTAATACAAACGATAACTCCAAGGTCTGATAAATACCACACATTTTTTTATTATTACTAGCTCATACCCGCGCTTCGCACGGGTTTCTTTGTGGGTTTTTTTTTTTTAACCAAAAATAATAGTAAAAATAATGTTACAGAAATTAAATTTAATTCATTGATATTAAAATAAATTGTAAAAATTAAAAAAAACCCTATTGTCTCGAAAATTCAAGAACTGATGATAGCTAAATGAAGGCAGGGGGAAATGAGAGGTCTCTGGTAGCCTGGGTTTTCTGATCACTGACCTTTCAAAAATTTAAGATTTCATGAATTTCAATATGTAGATTAGGGTAGGTTTA